>JAZBGZ010000290.1:39377-57751 GCA_037414795.1 Stenodera caucasica | reverse complement strand
TGACAAAGAATTACCAATGAAATCAATCCAATTTTATAACAGCTTCAATTTTGAATCGTACAAAAATCTAAACGGAATAATTGATGGCCTAATTTGGAAGAATATTTGTGGAAATTCGGCCGCATTTCCGAAAATATTTTATAGTGAATTATATACGTGAAAGAATGAAGCAAAATATGAAAAAAAAAAGTCCAAAACTCATAACATAATGTACGGAAATTCCCAAAAATTCCACAAGTGAAATCCATAAAAAAAAAAAAACATAAATAAACACAAATTCAGTGATATAAGGCGCAAGTCGCCCGGCGCCTCCACCATTTCTAACACTAAATACTTTCCGACTGTATAATTAGACAAATACATTAATTCCACTTGATCGTGATTCCAATCGCTGTATTGAATCGATTTCTCGCTAACAAAGATCAAATTAATTTTGAAATTGATAATTAAAATCGAAGCAAAGCCACAATCTACAATGCACTTTTCAATATTAATTTTATTAGTGAAATTATATGAAATTCAACGTTTGATGTTCATGAATGTACCAAAAAAACTAGTTTCGAATATCTCCTAGCTGGTTATCAAAGTTTTATATTTTAATTAAAAAGAAAACTTACAACTTCAAACGTATATTTTTTTTTGCCAACTCATTCACGTTTTTGTCGGCTTGAAACTATTCGAATTGTAATCGATGAATTTGATGTTGAATTTTTCTATTATTTATCAATAATTTATTCGATTATCGAAATTAGTTGAGTTAAATGTGAAATATGGAACAATTATTTCAAATTAACAGCATTCGTGAGTATCAAAAGATTAAATGTTGTTAAAACAGAACAATCCAATTGATCATTACAAAGGATTATTTATTATAGTCGTTAATTGATCTTTTAGTTTACAAAAATAAATATTCGATTAACGATTATCATCAACATTGATAACTATACTAGAAAACGAAAATACAATAATCGATAATTTTTTGTTTATATTTATTTATTTTATTTGAAAATCGTAATCATGATCATTACCATCATCCATGATAATAATCGTACTTTTTGTTCAAACAAATTGGCCTCAAAGTAGCTTATTCAGCTTATTTTATTGTGGAGCACAATCAGTTATTCAATATGAAAGACAATTACCTATTTTATTATTCATATATTTTGTAAATTCGAGTTATTAATTCGTCTTTTAATTATAAGCGACATGCTCGATTACAATTAATCTTGGAGTATTTACATAAGATTTAGTGTATATATGTATATTTATTGAAAATTGCGTGGTTATTGTGCTCAACGTGTAGAGATTTTAATCAATCAATGTTGAAGTATTAACCGTAATCAAATTAAGAAATGCGATTATTCATGTGAAGAAAATAGAATGGGTGAGATATTTGTTTAATAATTAAACAAAATTGATATGATATGATCAATTAAGACAACTCACTTTGATATGGATTATAAAATAACATGATTGTAGATTTTGTTGAAATCAAATGTTAACTAACAGTCTAATTTATTTATTGACTTCGTAGTCATTAAAATTTCTACAAAAAACTTGTTTCATTTGAAATATAATTTGAAATTTTATAATATATCATGGAAATTAAAAAAAAAATTGAAGTAATATTGAAGATTTCCTTTGAGATTTCTACAGTAAAGTAAAACAAACTCAATAATACAATGAGTTTTACATATCAAGCTAATGATAACAATCATACAATAAAATCAAATTAATTGCATAATTTTTCCCAATCTCAATTTAAAATAAATACAATTGAATTTCGGTTTGCTTATCAAATTTCATTAGACTTACTCAATTACTAAAAGGTCAATTAAAACTACTCAGTTTTCCACCAAATTGAACAAAACAAACTTGCATAAAAAAAGCCAACGTAATGTTCTTAGTGATTCATTGCAACTTCATAAATAATTGATGTGAATAAATATTGAATACATTATTCGGTCGAATGCTTTGTAAATTTTATCAAGGTTAATTACAAAATTATCTGGAATTGATTTAGTAAATTTCCGGAATGTTGAACTTTAATTGCTGACAATGAATGTAATACTCACTAAAATTTCCAGCTATTGTAAAACACAAAAAAAGCAAATAAACAATACCGGAGCTAACTAAAAAAAAAAATTGCTTGATAGAGTTGCTTTTGTTATTTCGTTTACTTTTTCCTCAATTGTCCGTTCAATTAGTACCGAAAAAAAATTCAGCATTGATTGATTGGAATTTTATTCGTTTTTAATTGAGTTAAGTAAGAGGTTGATTATAGAAAACTGATTGTAGGTCTTCTGGACTTACTCCGGTAATTGTGAATTTTTTTGGAATAATTAATACACCAATAGTGCTTTAATTAGGCTTTCTTACCTTCGAATCTGTTTACTTTATGCTTAGAATATAAACGAATCGACACCAAGGCTCTGATTTGCATCTAAATTTGATTATTAAGTAAATACTGAGTTTTCAAAAGTACCTCCATTCAACATTCGTTGAGAATAAAGAAAAACAATTTTCAAGACATCTCAACGGAAATTATATCGAGATCGATATAATCACGCCAATTTTGCTTTTTTAATTCAGCAATAATAAATAATGGATTGCAAAATTTATATTGACTGTTCTCGAATTAATTTTAAATAAACAACTGTTACGGACATATAGCAAATTCCATTTTGACAAAAATCATCCAAATATTACCAGTATACTGTTGTTATCAAGGGGCCAATATCACATGTTTTGTTTACACTCAAATTTAATATTGAAGACTATGTATATAGGGGAGTTTTATATCGTCCTCCTTTTTAACCGAAGCTTGTTAGATTTGCTAGTGAATCACAACCGAATATATCCCAGAATTGTAACAAAATAATTAATTTCTAAATTGATTCAGTTAAAATTAATTAATTGGATTCCGATATTACAAAGGTAGATTCAATTTTCTCAAACGGAAAAATTATTGGAGAACCTGTTGTTGTTATTATTGTTTGCAACATATACAAATTTCAATGGAAATGCTTTTGTTCTATTTGACCATTTAACAATAATGATTTGTGTTAGCCGACGATATAATAGAATAGATTTGTTACAAACAAAAATAAACAATTCTATATAAATCATTTATAATTCTATCACGTATTCGTATTAATTTTGTCGTTATATACTTAACGCCCTAAAACAAAATTGATTTCTTTCACATATGTTTTAGTTGTGGAATAAGAGCGCAATTTCCTGCTGTAATTTAGGAAATAATTAAAGCTGATTTAACATATTCAGGGAACTCGAGAGAATTCTAATTAGTTGAATGCGCAAAGCTTTCTAGGAATTTCAGCAATTTTTCTCTTGTTTTTGATAGACATCAACTAGAAAGAATTCCACAATTTCCCACCAATTTTCTCAATTAATCGAGTTTATTAAAGATAATGGATCGGGTCAATTCTGTAATCTGGTATATATATATAGTCAACAGTATGAAATTGATTCTTCTTGGGTATGTTTGGTAGTTAGTTCACAACCCCCTAGTTTGGATACATTTCTAGAACGTCGGGAAGTAATTAAAGTTGATCTAACATATTCGAAAAGGATCTCACAGATATTTAATTAGTTTACTGTCGATTAAAGTGGGTGGAGTTTAGGTGTGGGATTTAATAAACCAAATCTATTAGTTTTTTCGTACAATACAAACGTACATCAATAACAATAATAATAATAATGATAATAATAAAATAGTATTAGTGTAATAACAATCAAGCTGCTATTAAGAAGTTGCAGTTTGTATAATATGAAATTCACCAAGTCCTTAATTAAGGAATAGCCGGCTTCAGGGCGGTCTTTCTAGCCTCAGTTCAACCACACTTTCCTGTTATATGGCTCCGAATATGCTAATATAATGGTCCACTAGATGGGGATATTGTGTAATAGCTTAATATAAGGGAAAGAGGTTAAGACAATTGCGTATGCATGAAGGAGACAGACTAGGTGCCGTTGGCCTCAAACTCATCTTCATAAGCCCATTTTTATCGTAAAACTTCTAATGGGCTTTAACGTCAAATTTTTTTAAATAACCACATCTATTACCTCAACACCCTTAAACTTCTCTAATACATTTTTAAAGTCTGCGTAATTGCTATTCCAACATCAACTACAACATCAATAACATAATTTGAGAAAATTCAACAATAAAATCTAGCTATTCTACTATTTGTTTACCGATAATTCAACAAGCTGCCGAAAGCCTTTTGTCGATAGTTCCATTATAAACTTGTTCGAAGTAATACTTTTTTAATAGCGAAACTAAAATTATCAAGTCTTTATCGTTAACTTATAACTAAACTAAAAGAAAATTGCAACAAACTTCTACGGAATTGTGACATTTTCTAACTGAATTCGTACAAACATAATCAACTGTCAAGAGGAATTTCCAAAAAAAGCGAGAATTTCCAACAATAATAAGTTTTATTCGTAATGTTTCTGTGAAAGTTTTTCATTTGACAATGTACTTAGCGAATTTATAAAACTTCCAGATTAACAAAAACATTGTCATTTATTTTATTTAATAGCTAGCAAACTACGAATTTCAACTGAGCTTTTTTCAATTTTAATAATAGATAAGTTGCTGAAACAAATCATCACAATTGTCTTGATACTGGTAACAAAACTCATATATACTACCGCATTTCGAAAGCACAAAAATATATCGTTATATTTATAGCTTTAAAATCAATTTTCTCAATTTTCACGCTTTAAGAAATGCCCAAGGCCTAACGTGAATCCAATACACCATCTAATATATTTCGTTCCATTAAAATTAAATATTCAACTTATCCGCACACCAGGATGGAAGTCTTCTAGTTAAAACGAAAAATTTCCGATTGTTTTCGTCGATTTGTCGAAATTTTATACCGAAAAAGATTACTTTAATTAATTGTTGAATAGAAAATTTTGTTGACATAATTAGTCGAGAAATTTTCGTTCCAATGCAGATGTGAATATTTCCCATTTGTGTGAAAACTCCTTAAACTTTCAGCATTGTCACAACAGTGAAAGTTTCCTCTTGGTGTGAGGATTGTTTTATAATAAAAAACAAAAAAAATAATAAAAAGATAATGTAAAAAGTATTCCATTTGCTAAACAGCAATTTTGCGAAATCAGCTCATCTGAATCAATTTTCAAAGTAATTGAATGAATGAAATGATTTCAAGATATCAAAATGATGACAAATGAAAACTCATAAATATATCATATTATATGTGTATGTGATATAGCAATAATCGAAAATTGAAATCAAAGTTTTAGTATTTGAATGGAAATAGATTCGTATGTTTTGTTTCTGTTTAAACTTGATGGAATAAAATGAATCGAGAGGATTTTCATGTGGTGAGGAAATTGAAAACGGCTAAAATTCGAGTGAATTGAATGCATTTTCAAAGAGACGTCTCGTCGCACAGTCGAAGATCGGAATGATTGATTAGAATTTCTATTAACATATTCACTATAGTCATTACAAAGTTGAATGCAGTCTATTTTGAAAAAGGGCGGGACGGTTCAAATAATAATCTACATCCTACCGTCAGGTATCAATATAATATAATCTTATTGTTGATTTCTTCGGATTTTCATTTTATAATAAATTATTTCACCATTATTATTATTATCATTATTATTATTCCAACATGGAATATGCGGATTTACCGTTGATTCGTTGTAGAGAATTTGAATCAACGATAAATTTCAAGAAGGAAAAATCAGTAAACTTTTGAAAAACTCACTTGTCACTGGTGAAAATTAAATGGCGAAGAGATGCACGTGCTTCAACTACAAACGTTCGGAAAAACTTGTTATGCTAATGAACCTTTGTTCCCTATATTGGTGTTCTTTCACCATACAAAAAAAAAAGCATAGAGAAAATTCCCTTTCAATAATCTGAAAAATATTGTCGCATATCGATGGAATATCATTTATAAACCACAAAACAGGTAATTAGTTGATGTTGGTCTGAAAGCCGCCATATTTCCTGAACAATATCTCATCATTTACATGAGTTATACCTCAAATACGAGCTTCACATGACAAATTCCAAAACCAATTCGAAATATTCACTATCTTATCAAAGTAATAAAAACGTTTAAATAAATATATTCTTACAAATCGTTTGAGTTGGGTCAATTTTTTTCTAATACATACTTTTTGTTTGGTTGTTGCTTTTATATAAAACTTGATTATATTGAAATATTCACTATGAGACAAGACAGTATCCCTATTTTCTCAGACCCACATTCATTCCATTGTAACTATGGGAGAAAAATACATCAATCACAATTTACGTTGAATAGTATTTTTTTCTAATAAAAATTCGTAACATAAAAATAGAAACGTATAAGATTTTTGTGATAACTTTCTATATGAACACCCCAAAAAACAAAAAAAATTGAACGTGTGAAATGTTTTAACATTCCCATTACTTTATGATTCAAGAAAAAAATAAAATTCTGAAATCTAAGCTGGTGCTTAATGGATAAAAATCCGAAACCAATATTGATCGAGATAATGGTATCGGTTACTTAATTAAGTACACCGTATTCTTACAATAATTTCGTTTGTTTTAAGCTCGAATATCGCGAATATTATTCAAATTAGAATAATTCAACACAATTATTTTATAATTTTTATTAATTGATAATCTCTACTCTTTGTTTTTGACAATTGGAATTTTGCTACATAAGACAACTAATACAGTACTAGAATTGTAAATAATATTGTTTTAATTTTGCTATGTAAATTTTTGACGGTTTTATAGCGATCAGCAGGGGGCTGGTTTATTTACATTTTATGACCAAAACGAACCTTTTCCTCTAAGATTAACTATTATGTATACAATAACGTGGAAAATTTTGAAGAAAATTCACAGTTGAGTGGCGAGTCTTGAGCAATTCCCACTAGTAATTGCGATGATTTAGAAAAAATATTTAAATAGATACGTCTCTATTCTATGAATTTTCTATTGTTATCCCATCTCAATGGATTTAATTAGTTGTGTTAGATTGTAATGAAATTGTCGGTTGAGTATCCTGAATCACATTCATATTGTTAACGCGTTTATGTTTAATAAAGGTCTTGATTGTAATGTGTATTAATTAATGAAGCCTATATAGAAAATCTTGATAACTATTTGAATTATTATCAATCATGAATAGAATATAAACGTTGATGAAATGACATTTAGTTATCGTTTACTGTGAATTATTAAACTGAAAATACGAAAAAAAATAATCTAAGAAAAGAAGTGAACGTCTCTCTGTGGAACAATTTGTATTATTAGACAAGCTGGATTCTGTTGAAATCTAATTAGTAGATTGTTAATCAAGGAGTTGATGGAGCAAACTCGGTTTTTGTGACTCATTAAAAAATTCATTGTGCCGCTTAAAATTAAATTCGTGAATAAACTTCAATAAATTATTTAATCGAATTGCTCGTTTTTTGAAATTTTCTTCTAGGTCAAACGAGATGGACAATTGACGGAGAATCTGTTAAGGGTTAGTTTTTCAAGTGAAAATATAGGACATAGGTGTCTAGACAGACGTGCAGTCTGAATTTTACATTTGTATTCCATGGTAAGCGTCCACACAATGTGGCATATCCTTTATCCATCTAACTGAATAGAGGAAACATTACACTAATCAAAATAATACAACTCCACTTGACACCCCTAGGCACCCATTTGTATTACATGAATGATGAATTATACAAAGATAAGACAAAAATACGTGCAACGAAACTGAATGCGACCCTCTTTCGAAGAAAGTGGATGAGTTACGTCATTCCAGTATGGAATCAAGAAAGGGAGAAAGTTAAGGACATACACATAGAGTCAACATAATCGAAAACGTCCTGCCACTGACACAATGCGTTGATTCTTCTTTCATTCAATTTAAAATCCCGCCAAAGACTGATATTTTATTTTATTTGTATTTTCCCATCTCTTTTTCACTCTTTTTATTATACAAAGGATATAGCAGTAGAATGTTGAAGAAATAATTCAATCACTGGGACCCTTTTATAAATGAGGTACGACGAATTCGACTGGAAATTATGAGTGCTCCTGCTGACGTACTTTAATGGACTTATTTTCTATCAACTAAATCGCACTTCGTCGCTACTCGACCCTTATTATGTATTTCCCAACAACCAACAAAGTCCTTAATAACCATTAAAAAAGAACCGTTCACTTTAATGCCAACCAAATTCAAACATTGAATATTCTGTTTACGTACGATCTCAATTACAACAAACACAAAATCGACCAATAACCGCCCACCTTAACACCAAATGTCCGTATCATTCGCCAACAAATTCCAATTAACGTACAATATAATCTACCAAAAATTCATATCGTACAATTTTCGTTAAATTAAACGGCCAAAATTCTATATGGAAAAAAGGAAATAACACAAAACAATAATATTCTATGACGATAATCTCTATTTCAGCAACTGAAACAATTTATAACAAGTAATATTAACGGAAGCTGAATTGTTACTAAAATCATTCCATAACTTATGTTGTGAACTAATATTTTAGTCCGAGTTTGTAGATAAATTTCACCATAAACAATACAAATTTAATCTTTTAAACAAGAGAAATAATACAAAGATAGATTATATAGAACGGAGACCATATTTATAACAGTATTAAATATATGACGAAACCACAGCATCTGTCATTTTTTCACATTCACCAATTTGCGTGAATATGAACGTTGTGTTGATTCCTTACAATAATCAATAACACTTGACTGCATAATATTTCATCAAGATAACACACAAAAAATATCAAATCGAAGGAGAGAAAATGAACAAGGTGCGAAAATCAAAACACGACTAGCCCGGCGCATCCACCATTTTCACCAACGCATACTTTTCGCATTTAAAATAGTAAAATCCGATTATTAAAACAATCATTTAGTTAATTCAACATAATTGAACTGTTTCCAAAATCTAATATACCCACTTTGACGTATAATCGGATATTGATTGTTGTTCCTTGAATTTGGAAATCATTCTGAAAAAAATTGCCGTTATAACGACGAATCGCTGTAAAATCAGTATTGTGGATATCTCTCAGATGTCGTTATGATCGAGTTTCGGTATATTTCGACAATATTTTCTATACTAGACTGGTGGGATTCGGTTTCAATTTGTGAGAAATATAAATATAATTAGATTAGTACCTGCTCAATGTTGGAACAAAGCGAACAAATATCATTAATAAACTCCATATTCCTTTCCCCGTCATTTTAATGAGTTATAAATGGAATTAATAAAAGTCTTGTTATCGTTATGAGAAATGTGCTTTTTCTGGGATACGTTTCAATTTTTTTCGAATTAAAAAAAAACAGCATCAATTCCCCCATTTCTATAATTGCTCTGTTCTAATGAATTTTATGGCCAGATAAATGTAGAATTTATAATTTATAAAACTGTAAAACTGTACAATTGTTGATCAACAATAATAAAAAAGATGAATTGAAATTGTTATTTAGTAAGATAAGTTTCAACTGTGCTTTCAAGCTAATTGTGTTTAAAGTGTTACAGATTAGAAAAAATTGTACATAAATTTTTATAACGAGGAAAAAATGTAAATGTGACACCATAATTGTCTAAGAGGTAGTGATAAAAGTAAAAGAGACGAGAAGATACTGGTTGTAATTAGTAGATTAGGATTTTAAGCTTCTTGTCGAGAATGGCGAAATCCAATAATCACTTTTTACCACAATCGCTACGTTGACCGAAACTTTGGTCGATTACAGTTAATAACATACTAGTTGATAAAATGACTAGCATATTTGGACTAATATTTTTTTTTACCAATATATTGAATCTGTTTATGTCAACTTCACTCGACATTTGTTGACGTTCAATTTATGTCGACCAGAACATGTTATCTTGTTTTCCATATATGACGATGTTTTCCCCGATGTTTGCTCATAAATTCAACATAACCGATATTTTTCGTACATATAGCAGGGTTAAAAAAAAATAATAACAAAAACCTACAGAAAAAAAAAACTATATTTATAGTTGTAGAAGAAAAAAACTTCACAAATCATCATCAATATTATTTCCGACTTAAATTTAAACGCAAAAGACACTTTGTTAAAATTCTCTGGGGCGTATTTGAGTACATGTCAGATATAATTGCGATGAAATTAATCCTTTGGGTTTAGTACCGTGCCACAACATCACATTAATCAACAAAAATGTTTGATAGTAATTTTAACGTACATATAAATAAAAAAATAATTTTCGTTTATTTTACAGAGTTGGAGAGAATGGCGAATGGAACGCAATTGAAGGAATACTAACACCAAATAATCATAGCAGTTTTCAAGTAACAGGCCTTCACCCTTATACTGTGTACAGTTTTAGAGTGGTAGCTGTGAACGGGTTGGGGGTCAGTCAGCCAAGTAAAGAATCCTATTATATGGTTACACTTCGAGAGGGTAAGATAAGACAAGAATTATACAATTTCAACTTCTCACAATAGAAAGTCTTATTTGAATGTTCTCTTCTCAAACACCTTCCTCTATTAAACTGAATTAACAACTAGAGATTTTCTCGAATTATTCTACAAAATTAGACAATCAAAAACTCGATAGAATTGTCGAATTATACTGATTATCCGCAAATTATCGATTTTAACGAATAACTAAACCTCAATTTTGTATGGCTTAATCAATATTGGATTTATGCACACTTGATGTTGAATTTCCGAACAAGTCATTAAATTTCTACTTGGCATCATTAAGGATATCCTCAACCAAAATTGACCTCTACTTAAATTACAATAGCAATTAAAACAAATCAAATAAATCCTAGTATTGTGTGAATCATCAAATCCTTTTATAATACAGTCAATTTAGAATTTCAAATCAAAAGTTTATTTCTATCAATTGTCCTTTCAATTCTATTAACGTCAAGTTCGAGATGTGGTCGAAAAACTTACCAAACTAGCCCCTTGTTAAAACCCAAAATACGTGCATCCCTCGAGACAGATCTAAAGGACATAATAGTAAACGCGACTAGTCTAATTCTACTCTATTTCAATAAAGATAAACCGGGCTTTAATTGAAAAAAAAAAAACATTTTTTTAGTACTACTTTTAAAAATTTCTTAATGATGTTGGAAAAGTTATTTGAATGATTAAACAAATGTAATTATTTTTGCTTTCAAGATATCTTAATATCTAATTTTAGTTGAGTTTTAAAATCTAAAAATAGAACTTTCGTCTCGTCAAATTCACATAAAAAATGATAATAAAGTATATGTTTGAAGTAATAAAAAGCAAGGAAATGAACAAAATTTATAATGTTGTATTGATTTTGTGCCCTGCTAACTTGTTTGTTTTGTTCGCTTTTGTGTTGAAGTTAAAATAATGGCAGAATGATGAACCAGTTGAAATACCAACAAGCCAGTTTACTCTATAATATTATTAAGTGGACGGTTGACTGCCACTTAAGCCCCCTATGTGCAAATTCGTTATAATTTATATTTTAAATAACACCATTATACTACAGGTGATCCTCTAATATTAATCAGACTATATCGGCTCGATTACAATAGGAAATTAACGATAAAATTTAACTCATGGAATTACAGTAGACAGCTTATATTTTTCATCGAATTAATCAAACAAAAAATTCAACTTGCTATAGTGAAGATTTATTTTCAAGATTCACGAGTAGATTATATACATATACCCGAAAAAAAAAATAGTTATATAAAAAGCATATGGTCGTTAGGGACCATATGGCAACCAACAACACCACCAAAAATATGATTATATTTGTCACTCCCGGCCATCTAAAAAACATCAATACAAAAGAAAAATGTAACTCTTGATGTCTATTTTAAATTTTAAATTATCAGATTAAATCTGATAGAGATAATCACACAATTATCTGCAGTTGAAACTCATTTTATTTAATGGAAATTATTTTCAAGTACAATACGCTTACTTCTCTCATCACCAATTTTTTTTGCCGCCGCTTTCTTTTAATTCACTTGATTTTCGCTTAAAACTTCAATTAATTATGGTGTGAAAAAAAGAGTTATCTTATCGAATAACACACCTGTTTCAAAATAGATTATTCTCATGGTTTTCACATCAAGGATTTTTATGTTGTTTTTTTCTTTCGTTTGGTATAAATTTATTAAAAGAATAACAATGAATTAAGTTTAATTTATAATGTGATGGAAAGAATAGTTATTGTTTGCTTGGCGCCTCCACCAAAATTAGCCACGAAAGACGTCTTGAAATTGTAAGAGTTTCAGTGAAATTACAAAAATAGACTACCATAGAGTCTATAGGGGATAAGAGCCGACCATCACGTTTCATTATTTTCTGACAAGTCTGTAGTGCAACTGAAAACAAGGTTCGCCAAACTTCTACAAAATAATCTTCTTTTGTTAGTTTCAAGGGATTTTCATTTAAGATTAACTAATAACATTTACAAATTAAACTTGAACATTTGATAATGTGTTGATCAATTATATTATGGGTTTATGTAGATTCTTTTTTTGTTATTGTTTTCAGGACTGTTAACATTTAGTCTAGGGTGATTTGCTTTTCAGGTTCATTGGCGTATCGATGTCTATTCTCCTGGCATTGTATAGGGTCCGCCATGACGGGAATCGATTGAGCCCTGTTCCCAAATATCAATCAAATCGACAGTTTAAAAAAAGGGGATGTACGTTTTATTGCAGATTTCTGCTCTAAGTCGAACGCCATTCCGGACTGTCGTCCAATATTTCTAAATATTCTCCAACTAAAATAGGACGAGATTTGAATTACACTCACTTAATTAGACATAAGTGATGATTTCATGGAATTGTCGTGATATCCCTTCATCTATTCAGATGTTAGTTCGCTTTAACGTTTTTCATGTTTATCTTATAGAGTTATCGTAACTGGATATGTGGTAACAATGTGGTAACATGATGACCGATAACAATGCCTTTTAGTCAAATATCGATGATGCAAAAAAAAAAAACGAAAAAAACTGATCACGCATTATTTCAACTCTATTTCATTTCGACAACAAAGTTTCAGTCTCGTGTCTAAGAAACCTGATCTAAGTGATGGGATCGGATTAAAGGCGTGTCGAAAAACGCGTTTGAAGTGATCCTTTTGAAATAGATACGAAGTAACACTATCAAATGTTAGAACATTCCAAACCGACCAATGATAAAACGTCGACTTTAACATCAAGATCCCATCAAGTCAATGACGATTTACGTTCAATATTGTGGGTCTGGTATATTCCAATAGACCAGAACCGGTACAATTAGAATCGGATTGGGCATCTGGGGTCCCGGCAAACTTGAAGACCTATCGTTATACGAATCGGTTTATCTATTTATTTTTTTTTTGCATGTTTGAAGATAATTCGATAACAAATATTGCCTTTAAATCTAATCTAATACAGTTCAAGGCACACAATATTCAATAATCAATAGTTGAAGTAACACTGATAAATTGAAGTTAAGTTAGAGAAATCCTGCAAAAGGATAAATCGATCAAAATCAATCAGTTCGATTTTTTCGACATTGCTTCATTCAGTACGCTAGACAAATGGGACAAGTGTCGATTTGCTCTTTTATACATTTGACAGACTGTAGAATTAAGATAGAATAAGAAAAATCACTCGTATAAGTAAATAGGTTGAAATAATGAATTATTCTAATTTAACTGAGAAGATATGAAATTATCGATCCGTAGTGACCTCAGTTCTGAGAGCTTACATCCTCAAGTTAATCAAAATTTAAACAGCATCGTCGTCGAACTTGTCCGATAATTGATTTATCCCGTAGACGTGCGACTCTTTAATTTTCTGATAACAGATAAGACATAATAATGGGATAATTCAATCAAAAACAATTAAAAATTACGGAAAATCTAAAAATTATCAATATATGTATGTAGAAGTTTTAATGATAATTTTGGAATTTATTAATATTCTCTCGTACCCGTCATGGGAAATTATCTTCCGGAAGTGTCACATGTTAGCTAAAATGGATGCTTATAGATCAAATTTAAGCAACCACAATGCGACGTCTCGACGGACAGAAGCGGTCATGGGTGGTTTTGTAACATCAAATGGAGTTCCGATCCTTGCTCTAATAATATACTCGAATAATACGAACAATAGACTAACACGATTTTATCTAACACTTTAATTTTATTTCTATTATTATTTTGACATAGAGAACAATAAAATTCTATAGCTCAATTAGTTCTCTAATGTCACGAAAAAACAAGGTGTGTGACATAAATCTAATTGTATGTATAAATTTTGTTGTTGTTGTAAATAACAATCAAGCTATTTTAATTTGATTAATTACATTATTTAATGATGAAATTACATGTCGTTTTTTTTTATATTCAGACAAGTTGATTATAGGAGACGAACTAATCATAAAAATTATCAGATGTAAACATAATTTATCTTCGAATTACTAAATTCAACATAATTAACGTTAATTTATTTATTGTTGTAATTGGATATTTGTTAATATCAATCTTATATTGAGTTATCGATAATGTGGTTGATAAACAATCTATCCTTAGTTACAACTTGAACATACACAAAAGATATACATATGTATATACGCACGTGCACCACCAAATCTAAATAACAACTGGCGTTAATTGTACAGTTTCAGTATTTAACTAAGCTACATCTGCAAATGTAACTCACTATGTTAATCTGTAATGGAAACATGACAGTAGAATAGTGGTTTTGCATACCATACTGATAGTATACCATTAATATCGTCTCCTTTCTAAGACATAACTTGATGCCTGTGGCCTTTTACAACCCGACTTTACTAACCACCTAATAGGGTAATTATAGAGTAGGGTATATGACCATAGTAAACATTCAACCAACTAAAATCGCTACTGTCACAAATTAGATGACATCATCTCAAATATTTGCGTTTATAATATACATAAATAAACTAACCGAATCATTCTCGCACAAATCAAACAATTATAATGAATAGATAATAGCTAAACAAATTAATTGAACCGAATTCGGAAAAATTGTAGAACTCTCACTTGAATCAATCATCAATTTCAATGAATATACCACAATTAAACGCGCCCATGATTTGGATTAGAATCAGAAAAATGGTGGATGCGCCTGATAATTCTCACTTGGATCAGTCAAAAATTTTGATAAATATATTACGGTTAAGCGAATACATAAATTGAATTGTATTTGTAAAAATGGTGGATGCGCCGGACAAAGACAAATATACAGAAGTTGGTGGGATAAACTTGGAAATTTGTTTTTCTCTTGATCACAATTCCAGATTCAGGAAACAAGGATCAAACTGACTAGAAGATCCGAATAACAAAATCTACACGTTCTCAACTATTGCTTGTTAACTTTTCTGTTATACCTTGGAAAATCGTTGAAACTTTACTGTAAATTTGCTCACACAATAAACAATAATTCTATAGTTTTACTAGATAATTCGATGGAAATAAAGTTACGTTTTTTTTTGTTGTTTTATCGATTTAAATGTTGACTATTTGGCAGACTAGCGCTAAAATAGCATGTACAAATAAATTAGAAAACTATTAAATCTTGAACGCTTTCTTGGATATGCTAAGTGAACTTTTAAAACAAAATGACATTTAAAATATTGCACGAATATTCTTAGACTTTATCTTTTAACATATAAATTATTTCGAATGATATGACGGTAGTGGCAATCTAGGGCCATTAATAAAAATGCAGATTATTTCGGATGGAACATGTACAAAGTTCACTATCATTAGAAATCATTAATTTTTGTTGTGAACTCGTACACAAGATTTATCTTTAAAAGCCTAGTTATTTTACCGGAAATTCAACTTTTCGATTATTCGTAAATCTCAACATTTCTGAAATCTACCTAAACAAAGTTTAAAATAAACGATTTTATACGTTGATGGACTCAATTTGTTCGCATTACAATCCCTTAAATAATAAATTCATTCGAAGGCGTAAAAATTTCCGTTTTATTTCGATATTTCGAGAGTTAAACGAATAATTTTTCTAACGAAAGCTGTTATATAAGGTTGTTGAGACATTGTTTTGGGATTTTCGTATGGTAGGCTAATTGGATCTTGTTTCAAGTTTAAAACTTGTTTGTACGATATAAAATGTGTTTGTTGCAGCTCCCGCGGGTAAGCCGACGATAACGACAGCCCATAATACTTCGTCAACTGCTTTACACATCAGCTGGCGTCCCCCACGTCATGATACCATCAATGGTGAATTTCTTGGTTATAGAATAGCGTATAGACCGAGGGACCGTGGTGATGAGGCTTTCAAAGAAATATACATTCGGGACCCAACAGTAGAGGTAAGCTATGTTCGAAATAAATAAGCGAAAGAAATTGGACAAATACTTTGGAGAAGTTTCACTAGAATACTCGATTTCGAGCCCATGGGAAATCACAGAAACTCTGTTAAGCCTCTTGATCCAATGACCTATCCATTAATAGCTTGTCGCTACTAATCAACATTACCAGAATAACGGATTTTTTTCCAACAAACACAATAGATATGGTCAAGTGTCAAATTAATTTTACAGCAAGTAAAATTTGAAAAAAGATCGGTGAAATTTCTATGGCTCAGATGCTGTTGATCTAATAACGCTTCAACTTTATATCGTATATATGATACCAACAAAAGAAAACAAAATTTCACACTATGAAACACAAACAACCAATAAAACTGTAAATTCTACCAATTTTTCTGAATTCCCAATAGAACTATAAAAAACAAAGAATTTTAACGAGTTGCTGACCAAAATCAATGCATCCAAACAGCCGCAGTTATATCATTGATTTGTTGCTTTACAAGTTAAAAAACTAAATTCATACATTTTTTCTCCAAAATTCCAAATAAAATACAATTCATTTTTTTGGAAAAAAAAAGATATTAGTTTTTGTTGATTAAATCAACAAAATATTTGTTCCATCAGTCTAACGTCAACACGAATTTATGTCTAGTACTTTTTCGAATCATGTCAGTAATATCTCCCATCGTTTCTATAAAAACCTAATAGACTGATAAGGAAGCATTTTTGTCGATCTATGTTGGTGTTTAACAATGGAATCAATACGTGTTGCAGCCAAATTTCGCAGAAGATATACTGGAAAATTCACAATATCGACTAAAGGAAAAAACCTAACAAGTTATCAATACGATTGTGAGATGCTTATTCGTCAAATACATAGCATTCTATACGTACAACATTGTCTTAATTGGTTGAAATTTGATTATTTAGAGATGCGTCAAATGACGTCTTACCGGTATAATAATTAACTCTAAACATACCACAAATGTCACATACAACGTGATATCGCAATAGCGACGTGCTGATTTAATGTACGATGTTAGAGCACGCATTTCTAACAAACCAAATGGACTATTGGAGAGTTTGAACAGAGCTATAAAGTAACAATAAAGACGGGTCCACATTCATTACAATTTCCCAACATGAATTAGTAGTGGGCATAGACTAGGTTCGACGAATTTCAAACGATATCGGATAGTTCCTTATGGACCGCTTAACTACCCTATAATCGCATACGTGTTTATTTGGGTTAGAGTCGTCAACTAGGGATTCATTCCTTTAAATTATCTATTATTGTTTCAGAGTCACACAATACAAAATCTAGAAACTTATACTCAATATTTGGTGTCGTTGCAAGTTTTCAATCCGGAAGGTCCAGGACCTAACACAACTGTACTTGTAATGACTGATGAAGGCGGTAAGTACCACTTCACCACCCTTATAACTCGAAATAATAAGAATAAATCTTATATTTAACAAAAGAGATCATAGTATAGACACCGAACTTAAATAGATGAAACACTTGAAATTGTGGGATGTCTCTAATGTTATTTCTTCGAGTAGATCGATCTGCAATACTTTCAGCAAAGTTTTCGCTTTATTCTAAAGACAATGAGCATTTCATGCTAATTCCACTACGAATGGTCATCTAGGGCATTCCGTAGTTTATAACTTTCCATCCTATTCGTACTAGAACGCTATTACACTTCGACAAATGGATTTTTAGAAACGTTATCCTCGAGAGATTATCCTTTGTTCATTATATACCGAAAAATGTTATTTGACACAATTTTAATTATTCAAAACTATCTAATTACTTATATATCACTTAGTATAGTAATAAGATAATCATGTATAATCTTGATGATAATAATAGATGGTCGAAATTGGAGTTAAACGTACTGGACACGCTTATTCAATTCTAATTCGACTAATCCTAAAGCTTCTAGA
>JAZBGZ010000290.1:11311-29018 GCA_037414795.1 Stenodera caucasica | reverse complement strand
CTTGTTGACGTAAATATATGGAGAAGTACGTGTTAAAATAATTCACCTATCACCATCAGTGTAAGTCAATAGCATCACATAGTTTTACGTTTATTGTTAGACTGAACTGTGTAGGTATAGAAAATAACATAAAAGATCTCTTAAAAATTAAATTAAATTAAAAATTCATGTTAGTCATAACAGGCTGTAGATTATACTCCCACTTGCTTATAGCTTGCTACTGTTTCACTGTTTGCTGTTGTTTTTCTTTCATATTTTTTTTCTTTAAAAAAAAGGTATCTGTAAATGTATTAACACTTACGCATATTTTTCTTTGATTTGCAGAAGCACCTCTTGTATCCAAGGATGCTATGAAGTAGTTAAAAATATATATATATAATTCTGACTATAAATACATCTAAAATAATGGTATTACTTTATATAATTCCGTATTTTATCCTATATAATTCAGTATATTTTTTCGGTTTATAATGCTGAAATAATGGTACTATGTTATCTATGTTATTCGCAACTGAAAATGTGATGTTTCCCATTTGAATAATATTAAAATAATAATAATAATAAACACATAAATAATTTGCCTCCGAAAAATCTGTATAAATGTAGTTATGTGTAAAGAAAAAGATCTGCGTAATTATAATAAAACCGAGATATTTATAAATTATATATAATGTTCAATGTAGAAATATTAAAATATTTATGTAAATGTATAGAATTAGTTTTTGTATGATGTTGATTTGTAAAGAGAGAGAAGACAGGCATTTACATCGAGATCAAATAACATATTCTGGACCAATTTGTAGTCTCTATTAAAAAAAAAAAAGGTATAATATAATATCGGTATGGTCCGTTATGACATGAATGCTCATCAAGCATATGTTTGGTGTCTTATTTATAATTTTTTTTTTCAACATATATTTGATATAAAAATAAATGGTAGCTGTTTCTGTGTTCCCGCTTTTGAATTAGAATAGCATCCGTCCACAAGACGCTATGAATGTATTTTTATTAATATAACTATGTTTAAAGACACCAACATTGCTGCATAAATACATCATGTCGAAATTATAAATCATAATTGTATTATATAATAGATAACTGATAGGCTTTTTTGATTGAAGAGTAAATTGATGATTTTTTGACTTGCTCATTATATTCAACAACAAGCAGATTTTATTTGTATATATTACACGATTTTAACCAATTTTTATATAATTTTAATTTTTCTTTTAATATAAAGATATACGTATTTAAAAAATTGAATTTTAAATATTCTGCAAGTTGTTGTGAGCCATTTATTTACGAAAAAGAGTATCAGTGTATCCGTTGATTTCATCTGTTCTATTTTTCTGATGAATTGAAACCAAATTTGATTTTATATTTAGTCAAAAATAATAAAATTGTCTACAGTACTATTTCAATGTTTTCCATCACTTTGTGTATGTTGCATTAATTTGTGTTGAATAAAATCTTTATAATATTTGGGTCTTTGAAACAAATATACTATCATCCATTTTCACCGTAGACTAATCAAGTCATTTTTTCCCTCTTATGTATAAATTGATAATCTCGATTAGTGAATATTGATTGATTCAAATTTATGAGACGCTGGCTATGCAACTAGTAAAGCATCTGAGTCAGTTTGTCGCTACATCTAGTGAGATCTTAGACAGCCCTCTCTTGTCGAATAGGAGTACTAATGTGCTTCAAAAAAAAAAAATTATATTTTTAGGTATATTCACCCTAATATATTCAAGTGCTAAGTTCATGTGATTTTTTTTTTGTGAGATTAATTTAGAAATTATAATCTTATCATAAGAAAAATTTCTAGTTTCAATTTCATTGTATTCTGGGGGATTTGAATTTCGCGGTTAGATTTCTATGTTGGTTAGAATAAAATTTCCCTAAATAGTTGCAAATAAAAAGATTTTATAGGTTTTGTAAAAGCATGGATATTGCGTGAGTGAATTATAAAAGAATTTAATTTGTGTGAATTTGTATCAATTGATTTCAAAATTAAGGTAAACACAGAAAAAAATTAGTTCTACCGTAATTTAAATAATTAAAAATAAGTTGAGTCATTATTTAGAAAATATTATCGAATTCTAGTTGCCATGCTTTCATGACCATCAACATGGTAACACTCCATATTGTTCATTTAAATCGAGAAATTTATTAAATTATCACTAGTTATATTTAGGATAATTATAAGATTAATATAAAAAAATGGAAACTTATACAACAACAAATCAAAATATCACTGTACAAAGTGATGACAAAAATCCACCCTCTGACTGCAGTGGAGCATCCTACGCACATGCAGTATTAAACTTTAAACAGAGCAACAAAGAAAATATAAATCAAACAATTAGTGAAATTCAACCACAATTAACGAAAAATGAACAATCAGTTGATACTGTAATTAATAAAGATGATGGTGATAATTTTACACCAGTACCATCACATAGCCGAAAAGAACGTAGAAATGATCCATCGAAACGTGATAAACATAAACATGTTAATGGTAATTTGGAAAAAAATGATAAAAATGATAAATTCAAAAAAACTGCAAATAAGAAAAAGAACGATAATCAAAATATCAAAGAAACAACTCAGCAACAGCAACAACCGCAGCAGCAGCAACCACAACAACAACAACAGCAACAAGAGAAAAAAGATGAGACTGAAAATAAGAAAATATTTGTAGCTGCACCACCACCGAAAGTAAATGCATGGCAAGTTAAAACTGCACCAATACAATCAGCACCGACAACAAGTCAAGAAACAAATGATAAAAACGATAAGAATATTTTACAACCACAGAAACAAGGAACAGCATCCAAAACAACATCAAATATTCCTCCTAAAGACAAACGTAAATCTAACAAAAAGGTAATACAATCAGTAATCCTCCTGTAACAATAATAGTCATATCTATTCGATATTTGTTTGTCTATTCTTTAATTTATTTTTGACAAATTCTCACTATTTTTATTGAATTATATTTATATTGAAAAAAATTGCAGTTGTTCAGCGATACTTTTTTAAATGGCAATTCCTTATCTTGAATCATAATCAACATTAACCTTGAAAAAATGTATTGTGTTTTGAAAAATATATCATTCTAGTTATAATTTCGATAATTGCATTTTAGTAGCGCTTTTATACTATTGGAAAGTAATAAATCAACATTGTTTCATAATACATCATAATTACATAATTAAATGATTTAAATTTCATATAGTATTATTATACAAGACGTTACAAATATCAACCCCTCTAGGTTTATTGCCTAAATAATAGATTTGATAGTATTGACATAGATTTAAACCGGTTATTTTTTGCATTGATCATTTTAATTACCATTAATCAAAAATTTTATAAACGTGTTTCAATTATTTTTTTTTTTTTGTTCTTCTAAGGCTAACAATAATTTCTCGGATATTGGAGATTGGCCTACATTAAACGATAAGGTCCCTAGTGAGGTGAGTTATTTGTTATCATTATTTTTTATATTTTAAAATTACTTTTTACACTTTTATATTTTATACATGCAAACCATACAAAGATAACTTTTTTAAAAAAAAATAAATAAGATAATTTCTCAACAAATGGAAAGATTATACAGAAATTTTCGGTTATATTCACAGTTAAAGATTAATTCTTATAATTACTTTATTATAGATTACACTGGAATTTGTGATTGATAGATTCAATTTTCTTTCTATTCTTAACATCCTATTGGAATTTCTCACGTTTTATTTTCGTCATTCGATTTTCATCCTTGAGGTTATTTTCCTAAATTATCGGTTATGAATTATGTCAGTTAACTTAATATGATAATATTTGATTATTTATAACATGTTATTTTTCTTGCTTGATTTTAATTGATTTTCGTTTTTTGTTTGTTTAATATAGCCAAAGAAAGTGTCAGTCACAAATGTTCCTCAACAAGCACATCATCATCAACAACATTATAATCCAACAGTACATGATGAACATGATGATAAAAGAAAAATAATGAAACATAAATGGGTACCATTAGAAATTGATATAAATAATAAAACAAATAAAAAAAATTCGAAACGTAATATTGATCGTGATGCATTATCAACAGTTAGTGAGGGTGATCGTGATTGGCGTGCTGAATTACGAGATGGTTTACAATCACAAGATGGACGTTTTTCACGTTCATCATCAATAACAACAAGAGGTAGAAATCGCAATCGTGGTGGACGTAGATCTAATAATAGACAATTAAATAGGGCATCATCACATATTGAAAATGAAACACAATCACAAGACCTTGGACAAGTAATAAAATCATTTATAATTAAAATTTAAATGTATTAAAATAATTTTATTATATTAATTTAAGATAACATCACCAAATTATATTATGCCATTTTTGGGTACTTATTATTTTAATGTGGGTAATATGGGTAATTATTCTGGATTGGATCAGCCAACTCTCAAAGAATATGTTAAGAAACAAATGTTAGTATTCGATTGTAATTAAATATAATTATATTAATTATTTCATTTTTTTCTAGTGAATATTACTTCAGTGATGAGAATTTATCACGTGATTTCTTCTTGAGACGTAAAATGGATCCGGAGGGTTATTTACCAATAACATTAATAGCATCTTTTCATCGTATACGTTCTTTAACTGATTCTTTAACACTTGTCATAGAAGCAGTTGCTGATTCTGATAAAATTGAAAGTACTGATGGAGGTTATAAAGTAAATATTGTTGAAAATATTTCATTTGTTCTTTCTAATCATAATAATTAATTAAAGGTTCGTCCTAAACTCAACCCAAACAAATGGCCTATATTAGATAGTAATGATACAAAAGAGATAGCATTATTATTAGTTCCACCACCGCCATTACCAAGAACTTTAAAAATAGAAAATTTAAATCCAGATGTGCCTGAATTTGTTCCTGAAAATAACAATATTGATAATAAAGAAACGTTACCAGATAATGATATTAATACAGTTACTAGTAAAAATAAATCAGATAAACAAATTAATATCAATGGTGAAACACCAAAAAAATTAAATCAAAATGATGATTCAACTGAAAAGAACAATAATATTAATGGTGAAACATGGCGTGAAGTTAAAAGAAAAAATCGAGAAACTAAAACTAAAAAAGAAAATAAAACTAAAAATATAGAAAGAGAAGAACTTGAGTTTTGTTTTGATGAAGAACTTGATCATTGTGTATTAAGTGGACGTCAAAATACGTTTTCTAGTGATTGGTAAATATAATTTTTATTAGATATATATTTTTTAATAATTTTCGTTCATTTTTCAAGTGCTGAAGATGATTCGGATGAATTAAGTGATCATGATGTTAATAAATTATTAATTGTTACTCAAACACCATCACGCCCTCAGAAACATGATGGTTATGATCGTACCGGTGATAAAACGACACGTGTTAAAATAACTCAGGATTTGGAACAAGCTATTAATGATGGATTAAATTATTATGAAGAAGATTTATGGCGTTATGTTGATTATGTATGTATTATCATTATTATTGTTTTTTTTTTTTTTAGTATAGCTCATTATGATTATTTTTCATTAGGAACGAGGCTCAGGAAGTTATAAGACTGTTAATGTTATCAGTCAGGAAACGTTTCAAAAGATGGCACCGCCAGCTCCTAAAAAACAAAATCCAGAAGTACCTCCACCGCCACCACCACCAATTACACAACCTACGGTTGTTATTATATTTAATTTTTTGTTTTTTCTAATTATTTCTCTTCTAGATTGATGTTAATAATGCAACGATTAATAATAAAAAACAAGTGCGTGGTCATCGAAATGTACCAAGATTTTATGCTGTTGTTAAGGATGATGCGCCTGATCCACATACACCTAAAAAGAAGAAAACTCGGCATTCTAGTAATCCACCTGTAGAACAACATGTTGGATGGATAATGGATGTTAGAGAGCATAGAATGCGTACAAATTCTACTAGGTATCTATTGATATTATTCAACTGAAATCAGTATTTGAATGATTTGTAACTTTGTAGTAGTAGTTTTGGGACAAGTCCTAATGAAACACATTTAGGAACTAGTTATGGCAGTTTACCTCAAGCATTACCTATTTTCCAACATCCATCACATGCATTACTTAAAGAAAATAACTTTACACAGCAAGCTTATCATAAATTCAGGCAGAAGTGCTTAAAAGGTAATTATAATTTATTTTAAAAATACTAAAAAGAAATTTAATTAATTGAATTTTTAGAACGTAAACGTTTTGGTATTGGACAAAGTAATGAAATGAATACATTATTTAGATTTTGGTCATTCTTTTTACGTGAAAATTTCAATCGTACTATGTATAATGAATTTAAAACAATTGCCTTAGAAGATGCTGAAAAAGGTTATCGTTATGGTCTAGAATGTTTATTTCGTTTTTATTCATATGGTCTTGAAGTTAAATTTCGACCACATTTATATGAAGATTTTCAAGAAGAAACAGTTAAAGATTATGAAAATGGTCAACTATATGGCTTAGAGAAATTTTGGGCATTTTTAAAATATTATAAATTTAGTAGTAATTTACAAGTAAATCAAACATTAAAACAATATTTATCGAAATTTAAGAATATTGAAGATTTTCGTGTTGTTGAGGTAAATTTTCTTAGAACAAATAAAATGAGTCTTACAAAAATATGAATTTTCGTATATGACTCATATATTTTGTAAATGGAATACTCAAAATTATGTATTAATTTTTAATTTTTGTTAATTAGCCGGAACCACAACGGAATCTTGGTCGTTCACAACCATATAAACAAAAACCTAGAAATCGTAGTGTATCAGAATCAACAACACAACCGCATTGCTCAAAAGATGATGCAAGTGGACGTGATTTCTCCCTTGCAGTAACCAATAGGTAATTAACTTTTAGATGGTGGATTATATTTTTTTTTAATTTAAAAATTTTAGGAATGAATCATTGAATGTTCAACCTGGTAGTAGTGCACCAGCTGGTACAGGTTTTCGTTCATTTTCTAGTAGAAGTCGTACACATTCTATAGGTTCAGGACGTGTTAAATACAATAGAAATACGGTAGAGTCATGGCGACAAAAAGACTCAGATGGTAAAATAAAAATAACCAACTAATAATATCTACTAATTCTTATGATTTTTTCAAAATAGATTGAAAAAATATAAATTAAATTGTCAAATAATTGGAGTTGAAAGTGTCAACAATTACGCCGTAAAATAATAATTATAGTTTGCTAATTACTTTCTATATTGAAAAAAGCCTACGACCATCTATATTTATTTGAAAAAAAAATATATCAATGTATAAATATAATAAGTGCCATTGCTATAAATTAGCTGTCAATTTTATATTTTTCTAACTCAGAAAATAAGAATTGTGGTTAGCAATGCAATACTTGTGAATGAGAAATTTAGTTGAAAGATAATTGACTTAGTAAAATAATTGAATCATATAATAATAGATACGTGTTAGGTTTTTTTTTTCATGGTTTGATATTATCGTTTATTTTGTGGATGTTTTAAATATGTACATAGAGTACACCTATAAACGTAAATTTCTATTAAACCAATTTGAATCGCTTTCAATATCAATTTAATCGTCTTATTATTATTACAATTTTAATCATGCCTGATTTGTTATTTATGATTAAAATTGAAGTGGTTTTTTGAAAAACATTATGGATAATCTCAATGGGAATAATTATTTTATTTTTGTTCTTTCTCGATATCACTTTCTATACTCCACAAAATTTGACTGTTGTCTCATTGTTGTTATTTTAATTCATATTACATTTTTTAAAAAAAGAAAAACATTGCGGAGTCACTAGATTTTCTAAATTGAGCACCGAATTATGTTTGTTCATTAATTTCTATTAGTTGTTAAGACAATAGCTTATATTTACATATTTTTATAATTAATCATCTTCATGTTGGTTTGTTTGAGAATAAAAATCCGATTAAATAAGGGCAGGGCAAGGAGTTTTTATAATCATTTATTACGATGTGTCAGTTAATCTTGTAATTATTGTGAATTATCAATACAACAAAAAATTGAAAAAAAAAATGTAATATAAATATAAAGTTTATCATATTAATGATTTTGTTTGAGCGATAAATGGTAGACGACAAAAAAATATTGTGATAAATTTGATTTTTTTGGTTGGTTTGCTCAACTCCTTGCATTTTTTTTTTCTAGTATTAAGTTAGTTGTTAGTGTGTTGTGGAAGTTTGGTCAAAGATTCGTCTTCCTAGACACTGAAAAAATTGTAAAAAAAAAACTATAAAATTGCTTAAATTTTCCCAAAAATCTGTCGAATTTTATTATCCCAATAATTTTCCTCGCAACTCTAGAATATTATTTAAATTCGCATGAATAATTAATGTAATTATTCTAAAATTTTTACTATTCTAATGAATTGAAATTAGCATGAAGAAAGTGAATTTAAAGAATCTAATTAAATGTGTACTTACGTTATCGATTGACAATTACCGATTACTTAGTAATCCAATATCTTGATAAAATATGGATTACTAATAAAAATAAATCAATAATTTCGGGAATTTTGGGATTGATTTCAGGAAAATTCTGGAATTGATTTGAATAAGATGGAAAAAATTGAAATATTGACCTATATTATTCGAATTTCAAAATTGATCGTTGTGACTGTTGTTGAACCCCTATTATTCTATGGGGTGAAAACTTCATCACGCAATATATCGCGCGTATTTAAATTCGAACTCGGCAAAATTGTGCAGTAGCACCCCTTACTTTCACAAGACCAGTCACCAGTTAAAACAATTATTATAATTATTATTCTAATAAAATAAAAATGTTGCGCTTTAGTTTATGTTATGTGTATATTTTTTGTACGTGTTTTGGTGCAAGAGAACCACCAATGATCACAATACCAGATCAAGGTGTAATAATGGGAAAGGAATTGTCGAAATTGAGGGTACAGAAGATAATCGCTTATTATGGTATACCATATGCGAAACCACCCTTGGATGATTTACGATTTTCGCCACCGTCAATGAATCCGTTACCCCGTTGGGAGGGTGTTAGAAACGCAACAGAATATGCACCAGCTTGTCTACAAACTAAAGAAGATTATCGTAAAGAGGCATTACCGTTCCTTCAATTGTTATCCGATTTGAATTTTGAAATGCAAGAAGATTGTCTCTATCTCAACATATTTGTGCCTTATGGTAAAAAATAATCTTTCAATTTATTTATGTTTAAGTCTAATAAACAATTAGGTTTATATGGCCGAAAAACTTTTGATAATGTTAAATGTTGGTTTAATAGCGTGTCCTAAACTCATTATAGACCTTGGCACGCATCAAGAAAGTAAAATTTGCAGTTCACTTCCTTAAAATACAAATCGCGTGCTTAGATTTTCTTAATCTCAATCTAAATCGTCTACACGTCAAAAAAATATTCGTAATATAGAAATTTATTTATTGTTAAAAGAGAAACAAATCACAATAATTTTGTACAACACAACTAAACTATTGTTATCTCATTCGTTCTTTATTGTTTCTCGTTGACTATTTCAACAAATTCATATTATAATTTATGGTAAATTCACCTTAAATCACAGTTATAAAACACAATCGATCTTAAAATTGATATCCTAGGGGTGGTTTTTGTTTTTGGCAATGAATATGGATGGAAACGAATTTTGAAAAGGTCAACTTTTGATATATACAAGACGATAATATGATTCGACGAAATTTATTACTAAAAAAAAAAAAAAAAAATGAACAATCTACATGAGAAATGGTACACGAAAATAACAATAAAAATTAATATTATCTAGTAGATATTTTTAAAGACATTCCTAAATTCTAATCGACCATTGTTAATTTTAGGCGGAAAATTAGTTGAGAAAAAACTATCTCATTATCTGTATTTTCATTGATTTACCAACTATTATTATGTTCAGCTAACACTAAATCGTAATAAGGAAACAAAAACAAGATAGTATCTCGCATGGTATTCCAACATTTCCGATTAAACCTCAAATTTTCTTAGCACTTAAATTATTTAATTCCATTATAACCGATAGATATTAAATATTTCATTGTAGTGTTTATTTGGGCAGATTTCCGCACGCTTAACACTGAAGCTAATTACCTGTTTTAGTAACTTGGTAATTCGTTGTGATTTCAGTAGAGATTTAGAGTAAGATCGCGCGAATTTACTAGTATTGTAGAATATTTACGAATCTGGTAGGAGAGTGACGTGACGTTGCGTTTCGCTGTGACATCCGGTATAGTTGTGATTTTTCCAGGCAATCCGCCGCCAAATGGTTTTGCAACAATAATCTGGTTCCATCCTGGTAATTTTACAACAGGCACCCCATCAATGTGGAACCCCCATACATTAGTATACCGTCATCGTGTTATATTGGTAACAATAGCATGGCGTTTGAGTATAATGGGTTTTTTCACAACAATGGATGGTGAAGCACCAGGCAATTATGGTTTATTAGATCAACAAGCTGCTATGATATGGATAAAAAAAAATATAAAATTATTTGGCGGTAATCCAGATAATATATGTCTAATGGGCTATGGTAGTGGTGGTGTTAGTATTGGTTTACATATGATCAATTCCGAATCACGTAATTTATTCAACAAAGCAATTATAATGAGTGCAAATTTTTTGACTCCAACATCATTTAAATATCCACAAGAAGATAAAGATCTATTGGATCGTTTAGCTGAAAGTTTTGCTTGTCTTAGAACGCCAACATCGAAATTGATTGATTGTTTGCGACATGTTGATGGTGAATTATTAGTACAAGAAACATCAAATATTAATTGGCGACCATTAATTGATATCGGCTTAAGTAATACTACACCGCCATTTTTAATGGAACTACCGAAATTGACGTTCGAACGAGGCGATTTCAGTAAAATTCCACTATTAACCGGCTATACGAATATGGAAAGTATATTAGGTATAACTGAATTAGACAATAATGATTTATTATCGACAAATTCGACAAATGAATTTTTACAACAAATTCTAACCGATATGGTCAATAATGATATACCGATTAATAACAACACAGATTCATGTTTTTATAATTACGAACACATATTCGATTCGGTTATGTTCTTTTATGGTGCTTCAACGTACATTAAAGATATCGATGAATTGAGAAAGATCATAGCCGATTTTACAACGGAAAAAGATTTTGCCGCTTCAACATATTTACATTCAACTTTAATTAGTAGAGAACAACCGACGTTCGTTTATAGATTCGATGTTAAACCGATAACGGAATGGGCTGTCGAAAATATACCGAAATGGGTGTCTGTACCGCATTTATTCGATCTTATTTATGTATGGGGTGTACCATATTGGTCCGAATTCAATGGTAATACATGGGAATTAAGAGACAAAAGTATATCGGATATAATAATGTCGTTTTGGACGAATTTCGCTAAAACATCTGATCCAACTGAAGGTAGTTTATATCCAATTAAATGGGATCAATTCACAATTAATAATCCGGGTATTTTAATTATTGATGGACGATTCAATATGAGCAATACAAAAAATATCAATTATAAAGCATTCGAATTTTGGAACGATTATTATCCAAAAGTTGTTGATATTGGTACGAAATGTTGTAAAATAACAGATTCAACAATTTCTCTTAAACCATTAGCCAATATTTTTTTATTTATTATTTACTTTATCATTAACAGATTCTAATTTATAGATGATTATAGATAAATTTAACATAAATTCTAGTTTTCAATAAAAACTATAAATACGGATGTATCTTATTTTTGATTTTTCTCAACCAACAATTTGACTAAATAGCAAATTCTTCCAAATGGGTTTTTCCAAACAGAGAACAATACAAATACCAGGATTAAATAAGACTTTTATCTATATGATTATTTTTTTCTCTTAATATTTCTGAGTGATGGAACTTTTTCGTTCGGTTTTTATCTAAAACAATTGAGAATTGCTGTTATTTATCAGTCAGAATTAGAAATCAAAAATTGTATCTACAATTTTTTCATTGCACTATTTGCAACGATTTCTTATCTTTTAAAGCTTTTATTATTTTTCTCATTCATTCACTTCACAATAAACAAAATTTCCTAATGACTATTTGCAATCATTGTAATTTGCTGCTACTTATAATTAAAATTTGTTATGAAAACACGACTAATAGCTGGATAAACAATAAGTCTTTGTTTTAAATCGCGATAAAAAAAAAATAAAATTGAAAAATAAGCTAATTACCTTCTCGATAATCAACATTATAAGGAATGCACGAACGAAACTATGATCATCTAGATTCTGGTAGAAATTGAGAGTCAACCTCTTGAATATAAGAGATCGAGGTCAAGATCGAGAAGACTATCAGAATTGATTCGAGAATACAACTGGGATCAAGATCGAGAATTTTTATGTTAATTAAATTCGCTTATCTATAAATAATGTGATTTAATTACGTAGTTATGTAATCAAGTTCCTTTGTCGCTCATTAATTATCCATAATGTTTATTTTAAATCATTATTCAATAAAATGCAATGATGAATAACATTTTTTTATTACATCCCAAATAGAGCCTCTGTTGTATTGATAGTGAAACTATCTATACTATTATCTAAATAATATTCTAACAATAAGTAAGAAATGAAAACTCAAAAATTCTAGCTTATATTGTTTTTATATTAATTATAATTTGTTAATAATATTTTATTATCTTTAGCTAGATTATCTCTAGCAGTGCTTTTTTATTATCATGTTATCGGTGATTTAATAAAAAAAGAGAAATTAGGTCTGAGAAACTGACTTAAAAAGGTGTCTTATTCATTCCGCTACTTACTAGGATTATTCAGTTTCTAACTCGACAAATTGCTAGATCATTGCCAATCTCCGTTATAAAATCAACTTTAATGTTTTCTAAACTCGTATAAAACAGCCACAATATGAATTCACAATATAAGTAAGTAATTTTAATGAAATAAATTTAAATTATTATAATTTTTTTGATGATTTTCTAGAAATACAGATATCAAATTTTATCTACATGACAAAGAACATACAGGTGAGTTGATACAGATTCGTTAAATTGAAATTAATTGAAAAAAAATTATAGTCAAACTTGATAATGTAACAGCACAAACATCATTAAATCATTATCTGCGTAAAGAGCTTTATTTAACAGGAACAAAAAATATGTGCTTAGAAGGTGGTTGTGGCTCTTGTATTGTTGTTGTTGAACGTACAGATCCGTCAACGAAGAAGTCCACATTTTTTGCTGTTAATTCTGTAAGTTATCTTAATTAGTTTTAGAATATCCGCAGTCTTAGCGCTAACGCTAAGGAAAAATCGCACGGTTCGGCAACACCGTGACCTACTTGCTTAATCAAATAATAAGAATATAGAGGAATCACAAAAAATGAGACAAATCATCGGTATACCTTGACCGATGAAATAATCTACGACAAGTTCCGCCCATCTTGTTTCATACTTGAACAGTGTCTACCAATTATTTTTATCTCTATCGATTGTATTAATGATTTTTTCATTGTAATCACTATTATTCTTATTGTAAAATTTTGTGATTATGTGATTACCGTGGTTGTGGGCGGGGCAATACGGCGCGAAGTCTCGCCTATGTCCATCCAAATACGAATGAACGATAATGCGGTAAATTTCTACTATGATTCTGAAATGTAGTGTTTGGTATCGATTTTATCTTGTCATGGTTGGAGGATTCATACAGTCGAAGGTATTGGTGGACCATTAACTGATTATCATCCAATACAGAAAACTCTAGCGAAATTCAATGGTACACAATGTGGTTTTTGTACACCAGGTATGGTAATGAATATGTATGCGCTATATCAAAATGATAATTTAACAATGAAAGAAGTCGAAAATTCATTCGGCGGTAATATATGTCGTTGTACTGGCTATCGTCCAATTTTGGCTGCATTCAAATCATTATGTAAAGATGCCGATCCGAAATTGATCGGTGATGTTGATATTGAAGATATTTTATGTCAGAAAGATATTTGTGCAAAAAAATGCGGCAGTTTGTGTAAAAATCTACAACCATTCGTACGCACTATTGGAACATCACAATGGATTAAAGTTTTAACATTAAATGATTTATTGAAAAATTTAGAAATTTGGGAAAATAAAAATTATATGCTTGTCGCCGGCAATACAGCAAAAGGTCAGTTTTTCGTGAAAATCAAAAGTAACGAATTAAAAACGAACAATTTCCAGGCGTTTATCCAGACTTCAAAAACCCGAAAGATGCCTACATTGATATCAGTGAAGTAGCTGAACTGCAAATAAATGAAATCAAAGATTCGAAATTAATTATAGGTGCTGGTAATTCACTAACAAAAACAATAGAAATATTCAAACAACAAGCTGGAGCGAATAAAAATTTTGCTTATTTGCAAAAATTAGTCGACCATATCGATCTTGTTGCAAACGTTCCAGTCAGAAATGTATTGTCGAATAAATTCGGCTCTATAAAAATTTTTAATGATTTTATTATTTTTAGATCGGAACTTTAGCTGGCAATTTAATGATAAAACATAATTATAATGAATTTCAATCAGATATTTTTCTAATTTTCGAAACAGTCGGTGCAATATTAACGATAATTGATACTAAAAGTAATCAAGTTGAATTGTCGCCAAAAGATTTCATTACATCTGATATGAAAGGTCGAGTTATTCTCACTATATCTCTACCAAGTTTGGGTGATAATGTGAAATATGAAAGTTACAAAGTAAGAGAATCGCGGTAATTCCGCGCTAAATACGCAAAACTCTAAATTTTTGATTCTAGATAATGGGTCGTGCTCAAAATACTCACGCTATAGTTAACGCGGGATTTTTGTTCAATTTACAAGCGAATAACGTCTTGAACTCTATTAGCATTGTTTATGGTAATATTGATCCATCATTTGTTCATGCTACACTCACTGAAAACAGCCTTGCCGGCAAAAATATATTCGACAACTCAACTCTACAACAAGCTTATGAAACTTTAAACAAAGAGATCAATCCAGATAAAAATCCACCAGATCCGGGAGTTGAGTGCCGCAAACAATTAGCCATATCATTATTTTACAAAGCAATATTAAGTATTGCACCGGATAATTTAATTTCACCAAAAAATAAAAGCGGCGGTTCTAAATTAGAACGACCAATATCATCCGGTAGTCAAGATTATGAAACCCATGAATCATTATATCCATTAACGGAACCAATTCAAAAAATTGAAGCAATAGCTCAAACATCAGGTCAAGCCGAATACGTTCAGGATATACCCGATTTGCCTGGTCAACTTTATGCGGCTTTTGTTCTAGCTAAAACTACACCAGGATCAATTATCACAAAAATCGATCCAAATCCAGCTTTAGTAAGTTAAGAATTATGAAATATTTACGGAATTATAGTTGAAGATTTTAGGCTTTGACTGATATTGTGGCATTTTATAGTAAAAATGATATACCGGGTGAGAATAATTTTATGCCAACTAAAACAGGCGGGATGGAAGTTGATGAGATTTTTTGTAATGGTACTGTTTTGTATTATGATCAGCCGATTGGTTTGATTGTTGGTACAAATCCTGAAACAATTGAAAAAGCCGGCGATTCGGTTGTTGTTCAATATAAATTGCCTGATAGTTCGCCGTTTTTGACAGTTCGCCAAATTTTAAGCGCAGGAGCTACAAATCGAATCAAAGAATATAGCAATATTCTCCCAAAACGAAAAGGTACCAATTACAATTATTCTATCTAATTTGATAATCATTGTGGATTTCAGGTACTGATGTCAAACATGTGATTAAAGGTAAATTTGATATTTATCATCAATATCATTTCCATATGGAGACTCAATGTTGTAATGTTGTACCAAATGAGAATGGTCTTGATGTGTACCCATCAAGTCAATGGATGGATCTAATCCAATTAGCAATAGCAAACATGCTTAATATACCAAATAGTAAAGTAAATGTTAAAATTCGGCGTTGTGGTGGCGGTTTTGGTGCTAAAATTAGTAGAAATACGTTGATATCGTGTGCGACCGCTCTAGCATCATGGAAATTACGTAAACCAGTTAAATTATCAATGTCGTTAGAAGCTAATATGAATGTTATTGGTAAACGATGGCCACTAAGTAGTGATTATGAAGTTGGTGTTAATGCTAAAGGTGTTGTTCAATATTTAACAACAACAATGTATTCAGATGTTGGTTGTGCATTAAATGAAACTGGTTTAGATGAGGCTATTTTATTATTTATGGGAAATTATGATCCAGACACATTCACTTTACATGTTAATACGGCAAAAACTGATACACATGTTAATACATGGGCTAGAGCGCCTGGTTCAACTGAGGGTCTATGTGCTATCGAAGCTATCATGGACCATATCGCTCACGATATAGGAATAGATCCATTAGAATTACGCATCGCTAATATAACAGTTGATGAGAATGTTCTCAAATATATCGATGATATGAAACAATGGGCTGATATTGATAAGAGAAAACAAGATATAGCTACTTATAATGAAGTAATTATAATCATAAATAGAACATAATTTTGATTGATATTGTAAATAATTTGTATTCAACAGCATAATCGCTGGAAGAAAAAAGGCATATCTGTTGTGCCTATGGCGTACAAATTTCTACCAGATGGTCCTTATAACGCATTAATATCGATCTATCATGGTGATGGTAGCGTTTCTATAACGCATGGTGGCGTCGAAATTGGCCAAGGAATCAATACAAAAGCTATACAAGTTTGTGCTTTCAAATTAGGTCTATCTATAGATAAAATCTGTGTAGTTCCTAGTAGCAGTTCGGTAACACCAAACAATTTAACTACCGGTGGTAGTATCACTTCAGAAGCTATATGTTATGTAACCACAACAATAATCATAAAATATTGCAATATTATCGTTGATATTTGTTATAGTGCATTACAAAGGCCTGCGATGAGTTATTATCGAAAATAAAGCCTATTAGAGATAAAATGGACGCTAATGCTACTTGGGAAGAGATTGTCCAACAATGCTACACAGAAAAGGTCACTCTAGCCGCTATTGGAGCGTAATTTAACCATTTTCCATTCAAATACAGGCCGATTTTCATGACGATTTTTAATTTAAGGTATTCACCAAAAGAACCGGGCGTTTCTCCATATCTAATTTACGGCGTTTGTACCACTGAAGTCTTGGTAGACATACTTACCGGTCAACACATAATTAGTCGAGTCGATTTAATTGAAGATGTCGGCAGTTCGTTGAGTCCAAATATTGATATTGGTCAAGTGGAAGGTGCATTTATAATGGGTATAGGTTATTATACATGTGAGAAAATCGTTTTCGATAATAATGGACGAATATTAACGAATCGGACTTGGAATTATACGCCGCCTGGAGCCAAAGATATACCAGTGGATTTTCGTATAAAGTTCCCAAAAAATAATCCGAATCCTATCGGAGTATTGAATTCTAAAGGTAGAATTATTATCAATTATAGGAAAAAATAAATCGAATGTTTTTGTTGTTGTTGTTGTTAGCAATGGCGGAACCTCCTCTATGTTTGACAGTATCTGTACCTTTAGCTATAAGAAATGCGGTCGCA
>JAZBGZ010000290.1:0-11200 GCA_037414795.1 Stenodera caucasica | reverse complement strand
GGACGGGTTCTACTACTCAATTAAAAACAAAATTCCAAAACTAAATCATTGATTAGCTTAAAGAATAGACTATATTTCGATTAATAGATTTATTACAAACATTAATTATTGTTTCTTTTATTATTATTTATTTTCCAAACAAATTATTGATTATAGTGGATGGATTTAGACGGTACAATTAAAAATTACAATACATCTACATAAACGTGCTATTTTTAATTGCAATTTAGGCCTCAATTATATCTCTAAGTTGCAGTTTACTTTTAGTTCAAGTTGACGTCGATGGAAACACAATACGTTGGTTAATTATTCTAAAAACTAGAAAATTCTTGGTTTTATTTTAACATTATTACAATTATTTGTTGATTAATTAGTAGTCGGTATTGTTATTCTTTCAAAAAACAATTACTATTACGTTTCTAAAGACAGATTGAATACAGGCTGTCCTCTGTACGACAATCGCTCCAAATATCTTCGCTATTTACGGGCTAAACCGAACGTTCAATTGGAGCAACAAAATAAATATTCTCGCTCGGAAATAGCTTAAACTGAGATCAACTTTTAAATTTGCTCAGACTAGATAGTAATCGAATAATAAACTTATGTAGTTTTTGCTGCAATATTTATAAATTTTATACGTGAAAATTGATAAAATATGTTCTGGATTAGAGAGAAGTTAGTGTAACTTACGTTTGAGTCATCTAACTAATTTACTGTCTATGCTTGTTTTTCCGCATTAATTTATGGCAAACTTGATCAAATATTAATAATTAGTACAATATGAATACATAATTGTTGCTATGGTGATCAAAGTTTCAACATAAAAACCTGAATATCGACAAACAATAGAATAATTTTAAGCAACTCCCACGTCGACTCCTCTCTGATCCAGGACATATCATATTGATTTTCTCTTATAGAATGTACAAAAATTAAATTGAAGAAACTTACGTAATTTTATTATCTGATAACGAATTAAGAGAAAGAGAGAAAGTTATCTACCAGCAGTTTAGCGATTACTTTTTTTTTCTACTCAAATGTTGAATGTCTAAAATTTTTTTCGGTTCATCCGGTAAATAACGACGATATTTTGGGATAGTTATCGTAGAGGGGGCACCCGGTATACGGCGCGCAATCGAAAAAGTTGAAAGATCAATATTGGGTGGAATATTTCACTACTTCACTAAAACTGCCAATAAAAATGCAAAAATGTGACTGGAGAATTGAAATTTCGTCAAAAAGTAATTTGAAAATCACCAAAACGTGATTGAATTTCACAAAACAAAGATATTCTGGTATATGTCAACGAAAAATGACATCAAGGCGCCTATCGTTGTAGGGCCGGTCCTGTCCGAAGACAGATTTTTTGCAAAATCATCGATAAATAAGAAATATGGATATAAAACAAAAATTAATTATACACAACTCAATAGTAGTGAATTGAGAGGAACTTACACATTATGTAACACTTATTACAACATTAATGTCCGTTTCCTTCACTCGTTGTTAATTAACTTGAGTTAACTGGGGATTCCCGTGTCTTCAAACCGGTTTACGAAACAACCCTGGTCACCCAGCCCATCGGTTTATCGAAGAAAACCAACAAAATTTTAGACCAAGGATAACTTTATCCGCCAACCGTTTAGCTATCCCAACTTAACTACGAGTGAAGAAAACGGGCGTTAACTGAATAAATTCATACTTTCGTTGATGGTTTGATTAAAATTAATTATAGCGTTTAATATAAGAATATATGCGACAATTTAACGTTTAACAAATAAACATGCAACAATTCACATAAATGACATTACAATATACAGAATATCCCATCGAAAAGGGAACATATAACTAATTCAACTGGAATTGGAATTGAGACATTTAATTCAAAAGTTGCGACATGTGCGGACGGTTTTATTGATTATTTATTATTAATTCTATATTATTCGATGGGTAATTCTGTTTCTATTTATGTAATTATTCCTAGAGGCACCCATACACGATCCAACATAGCTAGCCTAGAGACGTGTATGGGTAATAGTTGTGCGTCTTAATTGCGACTATTTCTTAGCATAAATATCAAATAATAGAAAATAATTAACGAAAATACACATTTATTAAAATTATTGTAAATTGCTAGTGGAACATTTATTAATTGCAAATTTAAAATATAGACGATTATCAAGTGAACTGCAACTAAATTTGTTTCAAATTGTTTTATTCGCATAAACAACTTGAACAAATTGTTGGATCGTTTCTGGATGCCTAACACGCGTATTATAAAATTAATTATTTCCAAATTGATGAGGCACTATCCTGTTACAATTTTGATGACAATTGACAACAATTAAAACAACAAAACAACTAGAACGTTTTTCAATTATTACTTTATTGGAGATTTTCCACATTTAACAACAACTAAATTATTTATGCACGCTCAACATTGTAAATTAACGAAAATCACTATATCGATACAGTGAATAAACATCCGCATAATTAAACGTTTCAACGCGCATGTGCATTATTCAGCGCTAACTGTACGTCTATATGCGGATGAATTGCGATTAATTCTAGCTACTATTATATCAAGCGCGATTATAGTAAATTATAAATTTAAAAAATTATCAAATTCAATGAAGGCAGGTTGGGTATTCGAAACTTTTATAGTTATATTTAGCGTTAATTTGAATGTGATTGGCTTGAATTAATCGAATCGGTAATTTTATTAGAATTTCTCTTGGATAAATCGATTCGAATTGATTTAAAGAAAATTTTATAACGTTAATTTTTGTTTTATTGAATTAATGGAGAACTTTGGCTTTCGCTAAAATCCAAAGTATAATACATTTCGGTCGTATCTAAAGCTGGTAAATTACGGCTAGGTGTTGTTGTTGTTGTTGTTGTTTGTGGTTTATTTTTACCATTGAACCAATCGCTATAAATTATTCTATTAAAGTTAGTCAACAATTTTTTTTATGTATTTATTATTCTGTTAGAATTAATCAAATAAAACTGGCATTAATCGAATTTTACCTGTTTTTGATGTTGGATTGTTGTGAGGCATTACAACGTTTATAGTAACAACAACGAGAGAATACCTGTGTTATGAATCTAGTTGTTTTATAAACACGACAATAACAAGCTGTTACCTGATTAATGGGAAAAAATTCAATTATTTATCGACGATAATAGTCAAAGGGAAATTCGCTTACAATTAATGCAACAATAATTAAAGCCGCCACTAATGTCCCAACTGCAATATAGATATTATGCATACGATCTAAACGTAGTGAAATCGGCATATGTAAGTCTAAATCACGATTATTATCAATCGCCATATTAGTTATTGTTTCAACGATAAATTCATCTATTGAAAATGTATAGAATTAATCAATAATTTAATCGAATTATTTTAATTGTACCTTCACAAAGTTGTCCAGTAAAGCCCGGCTTACAAGCACAATAAAACGAATCTCTATTACTCCAACAAGTGCCACCATTAGTACATGGATTAGTACTGCAAATCTTTATTAAAATTCAATAAATTTCATTCTAATCGATTCAAATTAAATGACTCACTGTACGTGTAGAGACTTCACAATCTAAACCGTAATGCCCTTTAAGACACTCACACGAATACGTATTACCATGATCGATACAATATTTTGGTTCTTCACAAGGATTCGGTTCGCATAAATCAATCTAAAAATACGTATCAACTCAATTTTTATCGTTAACAAATATTTATTGTAATTATCAACTTTGATTTGACAACGTTTCCCGGTGAATCCCCGACCACAAGTACAACTATAATAGCCAACATGGTCCGTACAAGTACCGCCATTAATACAAGGTGACGATTCACATTCGTTATATTCGTAATCACAATGGGTACCGGTGAAACCTAAAAATATCTTCTCTATATCGTATATGAACGATAACAGTTACAGTCGAACCTCTGTTTTTTTCTAGCGCATAAAACAGAGGTGCAACTGTATCGTAATTAGTTATTTCTATAATAACCTGGTTGACAGAAGCATTTATAGCCGTCATCCTCATCAACGCATATGCCATGGACGCACGGTGATGAATCACAATCATTTTGGTTATGTTCGCATAATAGACCAGAATAGCCAATCAAACAATTACATTTGAATTCGGTACCGTTATCATTACAATTCCCGCCATTTTGGCATGGCATTGATTTACATGGACTGATTTTATTTTCGCACGTTTTACCTGTATATCCTAAATATATACATCATATTTGGTCAATATAAACAATTATTATCAAATAACATTTTTATCAATAGTGAATTTTCTATATCTAGCTAGTCACGTTCGAAATCGGGCGACTTTTATACAAAAGACGACGAAGATGGTTGGGAATAAGAAGAACGAAAAAACGGATATTCGCAACTCAATCAACTGGCTTTTCTGAAGGAGGTTTTGATGAAAAAAAAAGACGAGTTTGTTGTCACTTTTACGACGTCTTTTCCAGATTTTCTACGGCCAGAATCCAAATGAATACTCATCTAACTCATTATCGATTGATAACAAAACATATGGATATTCTATAAGTGTGAATTCATTTCCAATAGGATATCGAACGAAATACTGATTAATTTCAAGATAACAACAACATTTGAAATTGTGCGAATAAATCTCAATAAAATCTGATATAGTAGCGCATTCGGCAATAACACGCTATATAATATATCGATTATATATTGATTTGAAAAATGAGAAACGATTGTTGTTAATTTATTTCAAATTGCTAATATTTTTCGCCGGATACCGGTTGAAATAGAGGATATATCTTGTTTTATGCGACATAAACTTGAAGAAATTCCCACATAACCCGACTATATTTATTTATTCATAGCTCGACTTACCATAAGGGCACAAACATTGGAACGTTGATCCTTCATGTCCTTGCGATATATCAACACATATGCCATTATTTTTACATGGACTAGGATAACAAGCGTCCTGTTCCTCACAATGTTGGCCTACATAGCCTAAACAGCATTGACACTCGTAATCGTCCTGTAAATCGATAATAATCAGCGAAAAATTTCAAAAATTTTGTTGTAAATAAGTTGAGAACTGGATAAATCTCGGATAAGTGAATTTATGTTTGTCACGTTTTACAAGTTCTCTCACCTCGCCTATTTTGGAGGGTGTTCTAATTAAACGTTTCACAAACGCATACACGTTCAAAATTTTAACAATAAATCACTAGTTTTATTTATTTACCAAATAATAATTACTCACCATTGAACTATTCGAATAACATAAGCCCTTCCGTGAACAATCTTCATTATCGCCACAATTATCAGATTTAACGATTACTCTCAATCGGATACATTGAACACCCCAAGATTCAGAAACCACTAATATTAAGATTATTATTTATTGGTTATTATTTGTCTTGTTAACTTACCAATAAGTAGATTTATACCTAATGTTAAGTCTTTATCGTATAATGTTATAACTTTCTGATTGTCGATTTTCAATGGGGTTATATCCAACAATATACCCTCAGTTATATCGCAATTTTCATGTCCATTACGCGTTACTTGATAAACAGATGGTGTCGGTTCTTGTATGAATCTAGCAATTTTAACAGAAAACACTCACTTTATGAATAAATCATCAAATCGAATAGAGATAAATATCGAGATTGTGATTGTTGTGATAATTTCAATCGATGAATTTGATGTTGTACCATTAATTTGTTGGAAAATTTATGACTCACCTGTCAGTATTTGATAGATTCACAATTGGCCATTGTTGATTCAAATAAGAATCATCAATACGTAATATTAATACATCACCACTTTGTATTTCAATATAACCATCCCAACGTAATTTACAATTTGTTGTATTATCATTCGAATTCGTTATTGTATTATTTGTATTTTTTTGATACACTTCAGATGATTCACGATTGCAATCTGATCCGACCTAAAGAGAATTAATTGATTTCACAACAAAAGTTAATCGAAAAATAAATGAACGTTGTCTTGTCAGTATTGTGGAGTAGTTTTACAACAGCTATTCGTGATAGTGACTTAAATCATAAAACAACTCGACAATAGATCCAGTAGGGAGAGACAATAAAATTTTGCCATCAACTAGTAAAAGTCTTCTATTTAAAATTCAAGTCGTCTCAACAGCCACTCAACAATATTTGTCGAAATTTCAAAATAAACATATCAAAAACAGACTTTTATCATCTATTTTTAACAAACAATTGTTATTTATGCTTTAAAATTTGAACGAACGGAATTAATGATGGTTGAAAATTTTTTTTGTGCGAAATGGCGGATGCGCCGGGTGAATATGTTGCAAGTACTTCTAAATGTTGTTTTTATTGTTGGAAAAACATTTAGAATTGTTTGAATCGAATTAAGAGCCTTGAGAGAGTCTCAAGATATATATAGAATGATAATTGCCAAAAGGGCCGCAATTAAAAATACATATAATACTGAATTCCATTAATTAACCAAAACTCTTTGGTTATTTAGAAGATTTATAGAATAATTACACTTTAGTTTTGGGTCGGTTAACATAGATGGAGATAGGTGTTAATTTCTATATTCGAGAAAAAACAAATTGAATTTGATTCCTATGATACTTATCCATATATTACATTTGTAGAGATGGAATATTTCATTTGTGAAAGTTCAATAAAGGCTTATGCAGCTTTAAAGGAAATTCGTATTGACGACATTGGGCTTTAATCTTGTCAGTTCGTTTATTACAACTACTAGTACGTTGAAAATATAAAATGGATTACTTTATAAAATAATCTTTGTGACTTTTGTTTGTTTTTTTTTTATTCATCATTCTCTCAATATGGAAAATTTTTCAAACTGAATTATTTCGTTCAAACAAACTTACCTCAATCGGTAATAACAGTTCACGCGTCTCATTTCCATTCCAAATACGATAATCACCAGGTAAAAGTGGTAAATCGCATGAAAGTTGCTCCAATATATCGTCAAAATTCGACGATAATTTTGATTCTTTTTGATTATGTGTTTCATTAATTGTATTGAAATTATTCAAATTCGTTGACAATATGGTTGATGTTAATATATTATCATTATCGATTGTTCCATTATTATAAGAATCGTTTATGTTATTATTATAACTATTATTAGTGGATACTGTAGTTTGTATTTGGTTTAATATAGATGCATTTGATTGATATTTTGTAAATATCAATACCACTGCCAATATAATATGACGATGATACATGACGATTTTATTATAAATAAAGCTCAACACAAACTCATTTCATTTCAGTTACCAAATTGACTGTAATATCGAAAATATTTAATATCAAAACATGAAAACTAAAATTATATTGATTTTAATGAAATGTACTGAACGTGGAATAGATCAAAGTTGCATGAGAGTGCATTTTTTTTTTGTACTCTTTGTTTAATAAAGATCGCTAATTATTACAAAGTGCAGAATTAACTGTGTTTGAATTACAAATGATGCCGCCTTAAATAAAGCTTTTACAAACCGTATTCGTGATTTTACAACGACCAAAAAGAATTAAGTCTTAGAACAAACAAGTTATTATCGATAAATTTTCAATTGAAATTAGAAAAATTTTCATCCCAATTGTCCGACAACTTTATAAGCAAAAAAATATATCGGTGATGAAGATGAGGACGTTATCTGAGTTCGTGAAATAGCTGAGATAGGCAATGCGAGATTATAATTCTATAGGGACCAATTCAGATCAGGTTCCGATCCTTGACCGAATTCTCACCCCCGAAACTAACAAATAATCAAAACTAACGATTATCGACAAAAAAAAACTTTCAGACAGCCTGAAATATTAGATAGTGGAGGATTAAACAGCTCTTTTAATATTTGATAAAAGAAGATTGTAGGGAAATATAATGCAAATTTATAATAAATCCTCTTTACTTTATAAATTTGAATAAATCGCAAATTGTACTCTAACAATATTCACACGTTTGCTATCAGTTCTACAACTGAATTCTAATCAATTATCTATTCTTGTATTCTATGACAGTTTTATCATATTGCCAATATTAATAATAGACATTGAATTTTAATTAAATCTATCAATTCATTTTCAATTACGATCAACCTTTTTATATTAATAGTCTCTAGTTGGAATTGATTTCAAATTAAAAATTTTGAAAAAAAAATCAATAACCGATTGAGACAATCAGGTGGATAAACAATCAGTTTTGCGGATTTAATAGAAAATGTCACTAGGAAAAATTCAGATTCATCTGCAATTCCACCAAAATAAAAATTCGGAAATGAGACAATTATTAATATGGTTTAAAAAAAAATTCAATATACCAAAACAAAGACATTTTAGTAATGAGTAAAACAAAAGATAATCTTAGGCATCAAGTTGACGACATAGATATATAAAGATAATACAGATGGGAAAGATGAGAATGAAGTGATAGAATAATAAGAAAAAGAACAAAATCAAGTTTCACATTTCATCATAGCTAATTAACTTTTCATTTGATCTAAAATTCTAATCTTCATAACAATTATTATTATTATCTAGAAATTCTAGATTTAAATTTGGTAAATTTTGAATCCGGTATCTCAAAATAAGGGACGATAAATGGGGCTGTTATCGATGCAATGATAGAACTTTAATTTACCGCAAATGTGCGGAATTTTTCTAATTATTTGACAAAAAAAAAGCCGATCTATAAATTGTAGAAAATGTGAAAGTCCTAATTTTGAATTTGCTCCAGTAATGCAGAAATGCCGACCAACACAATTTATCTTCAAATTAATTTTCTTGTGGAATAGAAATTATCCCCTTGTCTAATTAAATCTAAATCTGTATTGTCCTGGATTTTTACCCAAATTCAAGCTACCCAATAGCATTTTTACTAAATACTTCTGTTTTTTTTGCGGTGAGAATAGAATATAAATTCCTGATTAAAAAAAATATAAATTTCAAAGTAGCAAATATTTGTGACATTGGCTCTTTGAAATCTCCAAGCCTAAAGGGCAAATTTCAGCTAATAGGGAAAAAAAGAAATATTGTTATCGATACTGATTTGTGGGTGTTAGTCGAAGTCAATCAAATTAAATATTTATAATTAGGCACAATCAAATAAAATGTTCTATGATAATCAATAATTAATTAAAAGTCGCAATGTATTTTTAACAGGCTCGATTAAATACAGTCAATTAATTTGTAAAGCAGTTCGACTTCATAATTGTCATGATTCTAATACCCTGGAAAGCATTAAATTTTCTTGAATCACATTTATTATATTAGAGATGATAAATTTGATTCGGCTATGATTAATTATTGGAAAATGATTAGTAATTGAGAAATCTGAATTTATTGCTGTAATTAACTCTTCATCTTTCGAAATCCATCATGTGAGTTGATGAAAATACGATAGAATATAAATAAATAAATTCTATAAAAACCGATTTTTCTGAAAATATCGTAGATTATCAATAATACTTCATAATAGAATATTCGATTTATTTTATTATAAATTATTATCAATTATCTATTAATTCACTACAAATTGACGTTAACTTACCATTATCGAGGAATTATTGAAAATATCCATCAACGTGCTTTGGTTCGTAAAGCACAACTACCACTAATATCACCTTTTGGTAAACAGTTCCTTTAATTCCTGATATTGGTCCAACGCAGAATCCTGGATACAGGATTCTGCGCTATGATATTCCAGTAAAGTTGGTAAACGCCTTACTATCTTATTATCTCAAATAACTTGGATAAAACTTGACTGAATTGATATTGACCCTTTTTTTTCAAATATTCCCAAAAATCATTTAATTCTGAATATCATCTGTATCTGCGCAAACTCCATAATAATTTTTTTAGCCGCTCAACTTTAGCAACTTAATGTGCCACAATGTAAATCAATGTGAAAGTTCAACAACAAATTTTCATTCTAGTCCAATTTATAGCTTTTTGAAGATCACGGTGAATATCACCCGGATCTCCTGCAAACAACTTCAAACGGTATTACTAACGTCAAAACTAATGTTGCGTATATTTTTCCATCTGTATATCAATTGAATTCCCACTGCTTGGATCTTGAATATCAAAATCATCATGACTATGCTTCTTTTGGAGACATTTCCGAGATTTAAAATTTTCTTCATTCTATTATTCGGGAAATTTACTTATTATCATCTTTTACTTGAATTTATAAAAATAGGACGCGACAAAATTCAAGTTCTAAATTTTAAACATCAGTCTGATATTGCAGCGACATCTATTGCCGTGCTTTCTTATTATATGAAACAGAAATTTTAATTCACGATTACTGTGTCTACACACGTAGAGATCAAATTAACAATTTTACTATTTGACAGTAACTGAAACTCAGAGGTTTGTCAATAAGATAAGATGAATGATATTGAGGGTTGCATAGTAAACTGTAAAAAGCTAATTAAAATACATACCTAACCTCCTTTTATTATAACTTGTTGAGTGCAGGGCCGACCTCAGAGGGGATGTATCGGGGTCCTAAAAGCTAGAAAAAATTGAAATTAATTTCTATAAAGAGATTGAGTTTAAAAAAATTAGTTGGACTTTCAATCTTTCGTGTGGAATGCCGATCCTGGTTGAATGATTATGAAATTATTGTGTGCTTTTTTCCACACTACCCTAGAGGTAAAGCACCAAGTGCGTTTTTTTTATAGTGGTATCCCCTATAGGCCTATTCCACTTTAATACCACCACCGTTAATAGTGCACTATTAAACTAACTAACTAACTACCCAACATCAACCCTTGTTAGTAAGAACAATAACAACCCTTACAAAAATCATACTATCATTATTCGAATCACCAACGATGAGTGATGCGGCATCACAGAAGAGTTCATCTGCAACATAAAGTAAGAACTCGACAATTAATACTATCTAATTTGACACTATCACTCCGCACTTCACTCACAAACGCATAATATAATATTTGACACTATCACTCCGCACATCACTCGCGAACGCATAAGATAATATTTGACACTATCACTCCGCACATCACTCGCGAACGCATAATATAATATTTGACACTATCACTCCGCACTTCACTCACAAACGCATAATATAATATTTGACACTATCACACCGCACATCACTCGCGAACGCATAATATAATATTTGACACTATC
>JAZBGZ010000289.1:40539-54884 GCA_037414795.1 Stenodera caucasica | reverse complement strand
AGAGAAAAAGTGGGCAAGAGACATGTTGCATTAATTCTAAATTGTTATTAATGATGTATCGTGGATTGGTGAAATTGTTTGGCACTTTCGTCAAAGGTATTCCAGGACAACACTTCAACATGTCCACTTAATAATATTTTTTCTTATGATGGTATTATGTGTATCTAGATTAAAAATCATCTCACAGATGGATAGTAAATTACAATTACTTTCATCAGTAACATAATGACAAGCCCATGCCCGTGATGTGAGTCGTATGGTGGTAATATTTTCATAAATTTCTGAACAAAATGCTCCCTTTTACGTAGCTTGACCGCCTTTTTGGACGATTATTTCTAAAAAGCATACATACAATGTTTTTTTTTTCATGCGTGTTTTTTTTCGTGTAATACATACGTGTGTTTTTTTCAAGACCTCAAAACTCAATTTTTCAGACTTTTGAGGCCTTTATCATCAAAATTTTGAGATTAATCTTTCTGAATCCTCAATGGAGTTACCAAGAGATGTTTCAAGACTTTGAAGTAATTCTATTTCGTAAATTGGTTAGAGTGAAATCAACATTTGCAATTGGAGTTAGAAAAAAAAGATTGTTGAAAAACAATGAGAAGGATGTTATGCGTAAGTTCACCAAAAATTGTCTCTTAATTTTTTCAAATGAAACCTGAACAAAAATAAGAATAATTTGAATTAAATCATTCAACTATTGGAAAAAATGTGAATACTTCTATCAGCCTTGTTCATTCATAATAGTAAATAATGTAAGTGATATCTCAAAACAAACTTCAAATTTACAAAAATAAACCATACAAAAAAAAATTGTTTGTATTATTCGTTTTGAGATCCCTTACATCGTTTACTATTATGTGTGAATAAACAGTTCTGATAAAAGTATTCACAATATTCTTTTTTCTCAATAGTGGAATCATTAAATTCAAATTTTACTTATTTTTTTTCTGGTTTCATTTGACAAAATTAAGAGACAATTTTTGGTGAACTTACGCATAACATTCTTCTCATTGTTTTTAAATGAGATTCTTGTTTTTGACTCTCTCAAAATTTTGATGATCAAGGCCTCAAAAGTCTGAAAAATTGAATTTTAAAGTCTTGGAAAATTCACACTGTAGGTACGCTATACCTGAGATTGAATAATAATTACATACCATTACTACAATCTGATTCAAGTTTTTGTTTTTTCCTTTGAACAATGTCAGTTTGCCTTATTATGATTCTTCTTTTATTAGCGATTTTAGACAAATAGTTGGGACAATTAGGAAAAATATTTGGGACTGCATCGTCTGATAATTTGGGATACTTTAGCGAATACTACAAGTATTGAAAAACAATATACAAGAGAAGTGGTTAATATTTTGTTATACTTAGATAACATTTCTCTAGGTACTTACTGAATAATGTTCCGTTTTCACTTCCCGAATAACGAATTCTTTTTGAAAATGTTTTTCACAAATGAAATCTTTTTCAGACAGTTATCTGTCCTTACGTAGAATTATTCGCCTCCACTCTTTTACTTTGTCTTTAGGGACACGAAATATAGAAATTTTGGATTTTTTACTGCGGTAACCGCTTTTACAATTTGGAACAAAGCACGATTCACCCATAGTGACATAACTGGTCTTAAGACGAACTGCATAGCGCATATTATGTGTACACAACCAGTTTGTGTTAAATTCTTATCTCTATCTAAAAAGTTTTTTGGAAGATCAAATTTAATTTTCCGAAGAACTTTTTTTATGTATCCTTCTTTATTCATATCATCAACGAAATGAAAGATATTATATATCTTTTATTATTTAGTGGAATTATTCAGATTCTCCAAAAATCATATGGGCGCGAAGCGGATACTTTTCCGCAAAGAGTAGCGCTCCCTCTCTCCGTCCTTTATTGTTTGCTCTCTCCCACACTGTCTATCTTTCGAGTGCCACGATCGCTTTGCTAAAACAGCCGCCGTCGCTATACCTATCTATCTTATACCGTGGTCTGACTTGAACTTTTTTTCGTCGGAAAAAATGAACCAAAACATTTTGGTATGAATTTTGGAAATAAATAAGAAAATGATAACTTACATTTTCCCAATTTTGGTTTATGTTCGTATGCGCAAATTCTAATCGACTCGCTTTATGACGAGGAAGAAGTCTTGAGGCTGATTTCAACTTCTGGCGTACAATATGTTCGTTTCTATGTGAAATCCTTCGAATTTTCCATCGTGAGACCTTTACTTCACATTCTTGAGCTATTCTCCTACAACTTTTCAAACTTTTGCTTGCCGAGGCAATTATTCTTCGCTGAGTCGGTGGTGAAATTTACTTTTTTGGGCACCCTTTCTCATTCGTTTCGTATTGAACTAAGTTCCTTGAATAATTCGTCACAACTTTTCGCGATCGGTTAATTTTTCTGGCAATTTCACGAAGACTTAAATTTTCATCGCGCAAAGCCAGAATTTCACCTTTTTCAATATCAGAGAGCTACACTCCACGAGACATTTTTGCTGTAGCGATACAAAAATGACAGCGGCTAATTGTTTTTGTGTCATGTGCCCCGACATAGCTAACTTCGTTTTAAAATTTCCCTTTTTTTTCAAACAAATTTTCAAATTGTTGTAATAAATTAATCGCATGTTCTCCTAATTGACTCTACTTTGCCTGGTACAATTTTTTTCGCGACTTTGTTTGGACAGTGCAGCGGACACTTCGTAGAATAATAAGAATTTTTTTATTATTGAGGTTATGTATATTTTGAATTATAGTGCGGATTGTATATCTAATCGTGGGTGAGCGATATCGTGGCGTTCCATCAAAATTTGGTGATTATTTCGAAACTTCCGCCACCAAAAATCTAATTGACGTATTTCCATTCGCAACGTTTCTCGACTCCCTTATTACCCAACATCGTCACAAAATTCTTAGTGAATTTTTTTAAAGCTGGTGTTGTCTTTTCTTGAACGTGAAAATTGATAATACTTCTACGAAGAACTTCCTGGTCAAAATTGTCTAACCTGACTCGAGAATTTTTCTATTCTCGCACTTTGTTCAAAGTTGAAAAATGGGATGTCTTGCCTTTTGTACATTAAAACAGCCCTCATCCAATATTCGGTTCCTTTTCCCATTAAATCTAAGTTTATTTGCGAATAATTCTAAATTCTAATTTTTCACTAGCCCTTAGTCTAAACTTTATTACTTTTCGCTAATCCTGAGTCTAGACTAGAAATTTTATTACTTTTTTGTTAGTCCAAAATTCTGGTTCAAGCCTTCGGATTGAACACATGTTAAAACATATAAAAGAGGTCAGTTTTCCAGAAAACGGGGAGTTAGTTGTTTAGATTTTGACTTTCAAGCTTTCTTATTCCTGGAGAATGAAAGATTATTGTTTTCCAGCATCATTATCTTAAGCTTTCTCTCTAAGTCTTTTGTTAACGCCTTTACCAATCTTAGTTGCAGCTAAAACTCTAGTTGGCAGTAGGAAGTTATCCCATTCTCAGCTTTATCTTACATGAATTTTAAAACATTTGCAATTATTTCACGACTCTGACTTCCTAAAGGTTTCGTTCTGATGCCAACTGATTTTTCTGATGACATTTCAAAACAAATAGCAACAAAAAAAATCATTGTATAAAATATCAACTCAAATAAAATTGGTTTATGAAAAACAACAAAAACCAACATCAGGAATTTATAAATATACTCCTTTCATGATAGAATCGAACTTTAGAAAGAATATTATTCCAATCAATATGATCATGTTACTCATTTACTTCGTTGTTATTCAAACTGTTATTCATGTAATTGCCAAGTAAATTAATAATCGCCATATCTAAATCATTCTCAGGTGATAATTGAAAACAATGGAAAAAACTCATTAATCAAAATAATTCAGACCACTCGTTCAATTTTATATTATCGTTGCATAGTACTTTTGAAATATAGGGTTCATATTTTTTCTTATCATGAACTACATGTAGCTTCATATCTGACATTACCTTAAAAGATGGAGGGATTTTTGGTACATTCTCAGTATCTTATTCAAATAATATTACAAATTCATTCTCTCGTCAACGTAACCAATATTTTGGGATATATTTGTAGCATTTTTCTTTCAAATTCAAAAAAGTACCTATAGTATTCTCTAAATCGACAACTGGACGGATTTCTTTTTTAAATTGTTTCTGACGGTCTACGATTTCTTATTTTCTTTAGTTGGAGGATTTGCGTTACAAAGCACGTATTTTTAGGAAACTTAAACGTAGTTACGTGATGGGTACTCAAATAGTTAAAGCGACAAAGTGGAACACAGCACTTTCCGCCCATATGAAAAATGATGTGTAGTGTGTCGGTATCAGTTCAAACTAATATTTATCAATTTAGATGTATTACCCCTTACAAACTCTCTAGGTTTACCACAATAATAACACAAAACAATAAGATCACAAACACCTAATAAGTAAACACAAGCTTGGGCAAACGGCAATGCTCAGTCTAGCCCACCGGAGCTTTAGACTACGTTGGCTGACTCGACAGCCTTGGTCTCAGAGTAATGGAGGTGCGTCAAGATTATTCTCTTTTGTATCTAAATCTTATAATAACCTACTCAACATACCCAAAGACGAACCTTTTCAATGCAAGAAAAAAAAATTATTTTGTGAGTGATGAGGCTTTCCCACTTCAATTAGATTTGTTGCGACCATATGGTAGAGCATTTTCAACAGAAGCTCAACAGACTTATAATTATCGCATATCATGAGCTGGACGACGTATTGAGAATATCCTTGGTATTTTGGTTGCTCTTTGCCAAATTTCCCATGCAACAATAATTAAAATGACAAAAAATGTCGATAAAATTATAAAAGTCACTGTAACATTTCACAGTTTTATAGACAAAACAAGAAAACCTATCATTACCTGATAGTAGAATGAGGAATAGAATTGTCATTAAAGTCAGGAGAGTGGCGTGATGCAACCTGTTAGAGACTTGTAATGCTATTTGGGTACACAAAATTCTACAAACTGTGCAAACAGTTATAGAAATTAAGTTCGTGATTATGTAAATAGTAAAATAGGTGCTTCTCGGCAACAAAAAGCCAATGATACACACTTATTTGTTTATTTAAATACTGGATTGTGAAGCTTACATAACAGAATAAATTATCGCCTACTGCGAAGCTGTGAAGTCTTTTCAAAATGAATTTTTTAATTTGGTCTTTTACGTCCTCCATTAAGTCTTTGGTGAAATGCAGCAACTTCTGCTCCAACTGCGTACAAAACACCTGTACATATTTCTGCTTTGGATCCTATCGCGAGTAATTGGCAATACGTTCAAGGACTGTCAAAAATTTTTTATCTATATTTTCGGGCTTATTATTATTTTTCATGCCCTGTTACACTTATTTTCGTTTTCTTAGCCATCGGTGATAATGTCAGAGCAGGAGACATAGCACATGGCAGTTTCTCTGACTTAATCGTATTCCAATTGAGATATTTTTAGTATCTACCGTTGCATTCTGGTCACCCATAGAGTCACTTCACTACTCAGTTAGTTGACTGAGTTGTGCACTTGTTCTATACCTTTTCCCGATGTTCAAGCTAAATAGCATTACCTATTGTCTTCCATGGCTCAGCAACTTCAAATAAAAACCGCAATAATTCGTATAAATGCCATTCTTCTCTTGAACAGGCACCAGCCCCACTTCTCCCTGACTTTTCTGTGTCACGTTTGATGCGAAGATACTTTTTTCTTAAAATGTTTCTAAACGTTTTTTTTTCTATCGTACAAGTTTTTGTCGAAACAGGAAATGTGTAATGACAATTAGATCAACCATATGGATTTCCGGTAGATGGCACCGCTACTGAACTGCAGGGCCGTCTTTAGCCAAGTGGGCGCTCGTGATATTCAACGATATATGGAGCTCCTTTCATTGAGGCAATGAGTTGATAGTCAGTGTAGTGCGTGATGTTTCGTTTTTCTTGATCCTATTGGAAAAACAAAAAATGTACCTATTTGTCGGGCAATATTCTACGTATGAAAAGTCGTTCGTTATAATGAGTAAATTCACCCCTGTGTTGGAATTTGCCTCAATCAATGTTTTGTATTGGAATGGACATGGATATTAATAGAAATATACAGAAAAGACGGCGAGTAATAAGGTCTGCGACACATCACTTCCTGGACTTGAGATATATTTAAAAAAATATGCATTTTTCTTCAAAATCTCAATAGAAGATCTTCAAAGTAATACCGAGCTAGAACTTGATATTTTATCCACAGAATATCGCTAAACTAGATCTAGAACTAATAGAATAGCAGAACATATTCACACGGCGTGTTATATCTAGGTCCGCGGTTGAAGCAGCTCGGACATAGATATTGTTGACCCTCGCAGCTTCAGCAAAAACTTCTATTTTTCTAAGATCTCTTGCCACTTACCATCCTCGTTCTTTTTATATGCGTTTGTAGCAGTCCTTGCAATATTTTCTTTCTGCGTAAGATTATATTTTCATTTTATGCTTTTGACGACCTGCGGGTAAATTGACTTCACTCTGTGGTTTTACCTGCGTTCTTGCCTGTTCGTGATCGTAAACTAATTGTAGCAGATTTGCGACATTCGAGAATTGTAGTATCAGAGCCTTAGACTATTCTGCACAATATCCAAGAAATATAACTGTGTTGAGAAAGCTCTCAAATGGCTTGCTATACCATTCAAGATTTTTCTTAAGGGTGTTTGATACTGGTCAGATTGATCAACGCTTGATTTACTCTTGTTATAATCTATTACCATGGACGCTTTCCTGACAATTTGTCCATTTCTTTGTTGAACATCGATGGTTTCATCTGCATGTTTTGTCGATAGCATCAAGACATCTTTTATCTCGACAAGAAAGGACCACAATGAAGTAATTATTCTCTTCAGCGTATAGTTCACCCACTTCAAGTTTATTTCCTAACACCCTTTTAGGATTGCCCCTTTTATTTTATTATTTTATAGATGCGTGTTTATGTTTAGCAGTTCGGTAGCAAGATGTGCACTTGTATACCAGTTGTCTGTGACTTATGTTTGCCCAGCTCCCAGAATTGGTTCGCTGAGCTCCAAGACCACACTATATGGGGTTGTAAGTTGCTGATCACGTTTTTTTCCAAGATATATTTTCATATTATATGTGTAACCGCCATCGTAACAAAGTTTAAAAATTTTTACCCCGTACTTGAGCCTTTTGCCTTTTATATATGGTCTTATAATAAGTCTACTACGGGAAGGTGTGAGATTCATTAGTGCAACATGTTTCGCCCGGTATCCATACAGATTGGAAATTATGGACAACCTTATTTACAAGAGTTTGTATTTTATGTTATCGATCCATATCATTATCGTTTCCGCTGCCAAAAAAATGTACTGTACCTTATAGTAATTTGAAACAATTGCGGATCATTGCATTTGACGCCAATGTGTTTGAGAACATGAGTTCTCGACTCTTGAAGTCTGAAATAGAAGACGTACGTTCAATGCCCATGTATGTGACCAAAGTAAAAATTTTGATCTCGTATTTTTTTGTTGGGGTTCATTGATGCAATTTGCTATTTGGAGTCGTACCATCACCTTTCAAAAGCTGTTGCGTTGCATAGATTTTGGTTTGATTCGCAATGTTTGAAAATATGTTATCATCGATTAGGAGGTGATGAAAGTTTATGGGTATATTATTCATGATAAATGTGACGCCTTCAGTCATTCCAGTATTCATTGTGAACTGTGTAACTTGTGGACGATTAGCTGATATAAATTTTCAACCATCTGCGCCGATGGCGATGGAAACTTCGCTTTCTGATAATTTTTTCCCTTGTTTTCTATTTCCAATTCGTACTATTCTCTTCACTAATTGAATTAGAAGATGGCAATGCGTCATGCATGAAATAGTTTCACTAAAAATTATAAAGCAAATAATAGAATGAAAGATATTTTAGTGGTGTCTCCAAATACTCAGCTCGTTTTTATTTGAACAATTCAAATTTGTTAACAAATTTTAAAGCATTGAATATTCTGACTCTAAAATTTGAGATAAAAGACAGGAAAGCTGTTGGAAGAAAATGTCTTTACCTAAATTCATAAATTGTTCCAGAATATTTGGATGGAAGCGAATGTTTCCAAATCTGCTTTGAAAGACAATGTGCAGTTTCCAAATATATGACATAAAATTATCATCTGGTATCATTAATTTGACAAAAGTGCCCATGTCCCACTGTCATATGCTTTGAAGTAGCGAAACATGTTGTCATCTAAATCTTCAACACCGTGGGCATAATTTACACACACCAGAACAAGTATGAATCTGTTGACCTGTGAACCACACACAGCCTTCAACATTTGTTAGTATAATATTACTAGTGTGATAGTCAAACCCAGCTACTATAAAATGAATTGACTTTCAAGCACATTTCATCCATACAAAGAACGTATAGCTTATTTCTTGCAGTAACATCCCTGATTTTCATATGAAGCATCTTGAACAGCTCCGTGTTGTTAACTCCAAGTGCCATCTTCATGTTTGCCACCAATTTAAATTAAGATGTTTGTGTTAGTAAATGATTGTATCAATAATTCCCACATATTTTGGACCTGTAAAGTACATGGTCAGACATTCATTTTTGAACTCCAAAGAATATTTCCGACCTTTGAGATGTTTATTGACTTGTGATATTTGCGTGTTAACAAAATTAGCAAATTTCTGTGATGGACAAAATTTGGATGTCAGCAGCATGCTCTGCTGAAGGGAAATACTATTAATATTCAACTTAAAATGTATGCGTGTGCCAAGTTTGTTCTGCAGTTTCTGGTTTTTCTTGACTAATTGGCTACTTTTGTTTCGTAGCCTTCACATGCAGTTTCTCAATTTGTTTTTTTTTGCGACGCTCGATATGTGTTAGGCTTGATTTTATTTGTGTACTTCGAGACGAGAAGCGTGGATGACTAACTATAATGGATGGTTTTGTTGAGGGGAAAAGTGATGATGCCAAATGCTTTATCAAGCAAAACATTTGACAGAATTTTGACTTTCTTAAAAAGTTTATAATAATCTGCTCAAATGTGTTGTCCAGATTGCTCCACATCAGAAACCAAGTTAATAAGTTACTTTTTTGAAGTTACATTGCAAGTTTGTCCAGATGTGACTTGAGCCGCCTTCCAACAAAGAAAATATTTTTGGTACAACCCTTGGCAATTAATGGGTCTTTAGATCGTGAATGTACATTTTATTTTCGAAATGTGCTAAACACAATCTGAAGCTGTCTAATCTGGCGATTTTTTCATCCAGATTTGCGCGACCACATGCCAGCAACTATTTCCAAGCTCTATATGCACGAAGAATTGAATAGTATTAAATATTTATATTACCCAACTCAATACTTACTTACTTCTTTTTTTTTTTTTGGAAGAGTTGGGAAAACCAAATTACAGTTGTGGGCTTTGATTACGTAATTTTTTGCCGCACGAACCATTTCACTTTTTCGCTCATTTATTGTGGGTACTTCATGTCTATAAATGTCCAAATAAAAAACCGAAATAATCGCAAATACAACACTGCCACCTTATTATCTATTCTTTGCTACCATTTCAAATTCACGCGCCCAGATGCATAGCGAGTCGCCTCTCAAAACATTGTCGACCCATCTATAATTCATTGATAAAGGGATAGAAGTGCCAACTTTTCCAAGTTATTTAAGTGCTAGTGGAAATCTCAGAAGTGGAATGCAAATCTCAGCGAGGTGCTGAAGCTCAAGCTTTTGGTTTGAAATCAACATTGGTATTAGGTTTGTTAGTTTCAACGTCAGTGATCTGTGTTTTTGAAGTTGAGCTTGTTGTTGGCTTTTGTTGTACGATGTCGAATCGATTATTATTTGGAAACAATGATAACAATAGAAAATATTAGTAGATATGAAAATACCAATTGCTAAAAATCTTAGCCATTTAACATGGTATAACAATTCGATGTTGAACAACACAAATCATCAGATCAAAGACAAGGTTCACGATACGAAGAATTTCTGATGTATACTATATGATGAATGTATGAAGAGTGGTCAAGGAACAGTTCATTTACTTGTTTGTCCTTGAGCTTTTTCGGTGGTATTTCATTGGGCATGATCCATAATGATTGAGAGATTCGTCTCTATATAGAAAGAGTCCTTAAAATATTGATGAAACAATAAACTAAAATTATCACGAAGAGATAGATACTTGTCCCCTCATTGAAATGATGATAATAATGATAATTAAATTGTTGTATAGCTAGTGGCATAATTGAATGAATATTTACTTGTGAGTCGAATTATTTTACGATTGAATTCAATAAGAATATTCACCTACTGAATTTATTCACCAACAATAGTTATTAATAATTTGAAACTTCCTCCAGATGTGAGGATTTTTCGCTCAAAAGTCAGCAGCATTTGAAGAACGGGAGGGGAAAATATTGCTTAGAAGGTCCAATTGTATTAGGGTGTGAATTTGAACGCGAGTTCATGGGTAGTCAGACTCACTCCTTCTTTCTTCTGTCTAATGTTTTCATATTTTCGATTTTCGGATGTTCACCGTAACAGAAGTTGAATGTGCCATCAATTATGAGGGCAGCTAATTGAGATTGATTGCGATCGTACAGACTTTGTGCTCTCTTGTAGACGAAGGATCTATTTGAAAAAAATGACGGTTTTAATGAAGTTACAATCCGATGACTAAAATCATTCGATGCATTAATGAATGAGTTATCGGATGAAATGACCTAAATTGAATGTTTTTCAGCACAAAAAGTTGAAATGAACATGTTCTTGTTGTGTATGCATAGATACTTCAATAAGGAGTTATTGAATGAGAAACCACCGTATTCTGAATAGGAGTAATTTTTAATTTCTTGTAATACAAACGGCATACAAACATTTTGTCTTTCAAAATTTAATGGATACAAATTTATTTGGTATAATCTGTAACATTTTTCTTTAAATTATTTTGTTCTAACCTGTGAAATGTCCTCAAATAATCAAAACAAGCCCCTTTTTACTTCCGCCAACTTCAAAATCAGGATAGATGAATGTTTCAAGATCATCTTTGGTATTAATCCAGTTATTGCTTTTATTTTGAAAAATATGAACAAAATCATATGTGAGGAAAATAATCTCCCCAGTGAATTTGGGATTTGTGAAATATTCTTTGTTAGATATTAGAGACAACATTTTTTGGTCTGTCCTGTCATCAGTTATAACGGCCACTATTTTAAATCCAAATTTTTGCACAAAACTGATTATCTCATCTGTAGCCATTCTTAATTCATCTGCTGTCATATTGTAAACTAGAAGAAGTCTAACAATATCTTTATAGTTTCCAAATGAAGATGATATAAAGCTTTGTAGAATCATTTGAATTTGAGGCCTGAATAACAATGGAATTGCTCAAAACTAAGACAGTTATTTACATATATCTCATCAATCAACAAAGAAACATATTTTGCTCTATCTGTAAATGTTTGTGAAACTCCTTTTGAGTAATGGGAAGTATTATTCAAACCAACATAAAAAGAACTTGACATTTGTCGCAAATATCGCTCATCGATGAAATGAAATGTTGCTTTGAAAAACTTAACATGCTGGAGAGTATGTGAAAGCTAAATAAGGAAATATAATGGTTGTTGGCCTATATCGATTTTGTTTTGGCAAAATTAGCGTTAACTGATCAATTGATAGCTCTAAATTATTTCTAGATATACACTCATCTTTAGTGTCTACAAAACTTGAGCTTTGTTCTAGCAAAAAACTTGCCTTCTTGACACAAAAATCAAAGTTCACTTGATGTTTTTAATTTTTGTACCTTGATAAAATATTTCCCATCTGAGATCACTTTGTAATCACCATACTGGGGAATAAAATCCAGCAAACATCATTATGTTGAACTTCATTATCACCAACACAAATCTTTGCCACTAATTGTTGGAGATAAATATAGAACAAGTGAATCTCAACCTACTATTTACAGGATCATCATCAATATTTGAACGATAAAACTAGATGTCTCAATTATTAGTTTTGTAGCTACAAAAGTTTATACGCTTTAAACGATCCTTAGAATCCATAAAAAATGTATCAAAATCTTTGATCATCATTTTTCAAGAAATCTGCCATAATTTGTTTGTTTCTCTTCATTCTTTCATTTCTTATTGCATCAGGGTCTCTCCGAAGCACTGTTGATTTTCATGTTAGATAGCTTTGTAGATCTTTGAAAATTGTTGGCACAGCATTTGGGCTCAGTTTGGGACATCTCGAAAGTAGTTCTCAAGTGTTTTCAGCATTGGGATTTTCATAATTTTGAGTTGTTATTATATATTTACTTCCAACATGTTTAATGCATACAGCTGATGTAGCAGATAGAGTCCAGTCTTTTCGTGGGATTGATCGAAGCCAAGCTGTCTTTTTGTCCCATCCTTTGAGGAAGCAAATGTAACAGTTTGTCCATTATTTTTCAAATCACCATCGTAATTAGAATTACAGGCACATAACACTTTCTTGGCATCTGCAAGAAGGAAAAACTTTGATAGATCTTATACGAAACGTGTGAAAATGACATTCGAAATCAGATTGAAAATAAGAAAACTTCTTGATGTATAAATGCATTTACTTATTCATACTACTTTCATCGGTTAAATAGCAACAAAAATTAGAGGGTGAAGCCACAGACGTTTGTGTACCTATTGCTGAAGGTAATACTGGAGAAGTTCTCTTCTTTTCTTCATTGGATGAAGAAGAGGCCAATTCCTACTTGCAAGGGGTGCTCATTTCTACACGGTCAATCAAGTTATCTATCAATTTTAATTTTCTTTGATTGCAAGGTTCTTGTTTGACAGTGTCTCCTATGGTATTTGTAGGTGATCGGATGTCTGAAATGGAAGAAAAAAATTATAATAATGCAACTACAAATTGATTATTTCTAGTGTCAATTTTCAATAAAGTCTCTCATTACACAGTGCATTTTCCACAGTGTGGTCATAGGATTTTCCTTCAAATCGAACACCACTTGAATATGTTCATTGCGACAAAAGTTAACAAGGGGTTTAAATCTTAACATGGAAACTTGAGAAAAGAAGCGCTGTATATTCATTTTGCGTCAATTTTGATATTAATTTTGTTAGAAAAAATAACGTTTATTTTTAAAAGGTGAGAAAAAAGTACAACACAAAAGCCGTTTTATCATATTCTGGCACGAAATAGTACTCTGCATTTGGCATATTTCTCCAAAATTTAATGCTGTCAAGTGCAAGTGACGCTTTTGCTCCCACTTTTGGCTGGACGATCGATTTCTGGTTTCCTCTTTCATGGCACTGATTTGTTGTGGTGACTTCTTTAAATCCTTCAAGAATTTTTTTTGCTCTGCAGCATATCCACCATTTGTCATATCCAGATTATTATTGGCATTTGGTTCATAATCTTGATCCGATAAAACGATAGACTGTTTTTTGGAATATTTCTTTGCGAATACATTTTGTCGAATTTTTTGATTTCGCAGAATTCGTGTTTTCTTGAAAATAAAGTTTTTCATGTATCACACAGGCGTCTTTTTTTCAAAAGAGTTATGGATTCGTCTGAAATGATAAGCTTCACAATTGAATGAAATTGCCGCTGCCTCACATCTAGTTTGGTATCCACGACGAAGCGAGTTATTCTTGCGTTTACCATCTACAAACTTGCAAACAATGCCATTATAATGTTTTGCCGTATTCGTATCCATATTCAAAATAAGACTGTGCAAATTGAGGTTCAATCTTGGAAAGCATGTTAGAATCTCTTGATATAAATCACAGTGTTTCATAAAAGGTACGGCGTTCTTTCCGTTTACCGGTGGACTACAAGGAAAGTGATTTATTTTCGAGCATTCTGCATGCTCTCCAAATACGTGCGACGCCACATTTTTCAAATATCCTCATAATTTGGCTAGTTTTTTTGCTAGACTAGTAGTTTAACTTATTCAAAATTTTGTAGCTTAAACGACAGGTATTTGTAGACGTTGACCGTTAGACTCCAAAACTCACCGTATCGATGAAGCAACTGGCATCTTTTACGAATAACTCCCGGAAATTAAGATAGAATTCTGGGCTGTGCGAACTGTAGCTCCATCTTTTTGGAACCACAACTCTCCTATTTCTTATTTTTCAAAAATTTTCGTCAGTTTAGGTTGCAGATAATTCTCTAACATAGTGACATAACGTTGGGAGTTTACGGTAACAGTCACATCTTCTTCCTCAAAAAAGTACGGGCCTATTAATTCAAATTGCTATACGGCACACCACACTGTTAGCTTAGCGGAATGTAAT
>JAZBGZ010000289.1:19153-40447 GCA_037414795.1 Stenodera caucasica | reverse complement strand
ACTAAAGAAAGCTGCAGTGGGACGAATCTGTTCAAGCATTTGTTTACACACATTTTTACGGTTGACATGATCCGCTTCACCTAATTGGCATGCAACGGCATGTTTTCGAGCAGAACGTGTTGGTGATTGCTCTATTGCTGCTCTAACCAGCCGCATATTTTCTGGTGTTCTTGTGGTCTTGCGTCGGCCATGTTTAAATGGGAATAAGTAGGGAAAACAATAAGACTATTTACAGGTCCCTTCTCCAAACAAAGCCTCCGCAATGTTTCCTGCAAACCGTTAAATTGGCTCTGCCGCACCCTGTATATGTTTCAGTAAGAGTTCACTGGTCATGGTTACCAATAAGTAGTACTCATCAGCTCGCGCAGTTTTGATGAGAAATTTCGAAGCAAATGGTTCCGACACTCCACTTTCTCAACCAATTGGTTAACATAGGGTTTGACTTCTTCAAGCTTTCGATAAACTGAGCTCTATCACCATCTCCAACCATTCTGGTGTATTCGATACCCATGCATTTTGAAACTATACCTAAAACCTGCTATAATATCGGTTATCATACCTGTCGATGGCCCTGTCCAGTTACGAAAGCAGATGTGCCCGCAATGTGTACCCTTTAGTTGCAATTCAATAAAATGGAAGTACTTTTTTTGTTGGAAACGATTTTATTTTGATTCATTCACTTATTCTGATTTCAACCACTGTTCTAAGGGCTCGGCCTGTCCGAGCTTTTCTGGATTGTTCTTAGGTCGCCCCCGCTCCAACTCGGGTATACAGAATTCAACAAAGAAAAAATGGTAAAAGCAGACGGAGGTGCTTGTGACATTACAACACAGAGTTGTTCTCTTAGACTTGATTTTGCACCTACTGCTCGTGAGCAAATCGAACAGTATTTATCACGGACTGTCATAAACAGTAGCTTGCAAGTTCTATGACCAATAATGCACGCCTGAAAATAATGTAACATGTAAGTATATGTAGAAATGAAGGTATCCAAAAACATACTACTCCTGACAAAGCGTCATAATTAACATTGTACGACCTCTTTGATCACTCTCCATCAGTCACAACAGTTATACACGGAACTTTATCACCGTCGACTTCTCCAAGAGCTCTTGCGAGATTAGCTTCTTCGACAGCGGCCTCGTTCATTGTTTTGCATGCTGTCTGACACATCAGGTCAGGCACATCAGCTTCATTCGCAGCATATGTATCATACGCCATCATAGGCATATTAATTGCTGCTGAAATTTCCTCGAATTCACTATATCCGATACCTGTAGATATACAAGCTAATTTTGCACAATGGTTAATATCTATTGTTGCCTGATGGTCTCCATTCTTAGTTAATAGTTTCATTTCAGTATAACACATCTCACAATTTAATATAAAAGTACTTTTGAAACCTTTTCGCTGTTCACCAGATACATACATATTTGAAATATTACCTTTACAAAGTTTATGTTTCTCCATTAAAATAAGTGCTGAAATAAATGCTCCACATCAAAAATTTTTGGTTGGTAACTTATATCTATCAATTCTGTGAAAACAATGTGCCTAAGAAGATTTCTTATTCCAATTATAAAATTTTTGTACCTTTCAGTGCACTGAGAATTAGTATCATTTCCCTTTGATGTTTACTCAGATGTCACAGAATTATTATTAGCCGTATTAACAAATACACCAACAGAATCATTAATGTCATCAGCATAGTTTTCTTTATCACCGAGGATTTGAAGTCAATAAATATCAGGTACAAAGAGAAATAAACACAAAGAAATACTATTCAGAAGTAACTCTCGGTATAATCATGATCTATGAGACACAGCTCAGCAGATTGATCATTTGCAGACTCAGTAGCGGATGTGGTAGAAGCCGCCACTGCCTCTACAGTTCTTTGTTTTGTTGTCTAAAATAGAAGACCGTTGGTATTTTCATAAAATAACCATTACTTACATTCAATTACCAATACAGAAGCTTACTGTAACCGTTCTAGAGCTACCAACCTCCGGTTTTTTCTCCGTCGAGATAGTGTTCTATTACCTCTTCCGTCTTTCTCTCTTTCACAAACACGATCCATGATACAAAATACACAAGGCGTAAAATACACAGCACATAATGAAACTGAACTAAAAACTGTACTTTCGATACACTATAATAGCAACGACACGAAAACTGACAATTTTGGCAGAGAAGAGCAGAGTGTAGTACAACGGTGAGTGAAGAGATTTCAAAGTGTACTACAGCTGTAATGTAATGCAACCTTTCAAGTAGAGAACATAGAGTTTCAATAACTGGTCTAAATATCCAGAACGTTGAAAAAAAATTTGAAAACTGATAAAGAGTTTTTGTTAATAGGTGCTCCCACACCTTATCACAATGCTTTTTTTAATAATCAAGCATACTTGAAAAACGCAATTGGTGAATTAAAGAAACTTAATCACCACTAACAAATCAAAATCACAGACGTCTTTTAGTATATTTTGTTATGCATCTTGTCAACATGATTGCCGAAAACATCGTGGACCATTCAGAATGTCTTCCTTCAAATTTGTTGATTTTATGTCAAAAGTGACGGCTTCTTTTTCACGATGTCTCATTGCCGACACGACAGCGATTCTCATTTTCATACAATTTCTCTTCAAAAACATCTTTTTCTCCGGATTACCTCTAATTGTTTTTTTTGCAATTTTTTATTGTATTATAATTTCGGTGGTTACGGCATCCAATTTTTTCAATATGATGATTTGATCCGTATGGTTGAGCTTCGCATATTATTCTATAAACACTGCTGTCACCGTCTCCTATAATCTTTGTATATCGTTAATTATGCGTTTCCAATGAGTTTCAGGATTATGCCCCCTTCCATCGCTGTTGAGGTCGTATCAAAATTTCTGAAACATGTTTGCCCTTCATTTGTACTTGTCCTCTCATTCATGATGCACATCGCACAATATTTATTATTTTATATCGGCGAATGAATTTTTTTTCTCTATCAATCATGCACGCAACACCCGATAGTGTATTATAATTGGTTATATATAATCTTTTACTCCTAGCTTCGTCAACAATAACTGAAATAAAAGGTATACCATCTTGAACATCTACTGAATTCACAGCAGTTCAAACTTTTTTTCTTCTGCTTCTATCATCATTTCAAATCCCAATTCTCTAGTTTTTTTGATAATTTCATTTTCAGTCTTGATATATTACAACCGCTCCAATTACAGCAGCTATATTGATGTCTATGTTTTCTGCAGTTTGTGTCGATATGACACCTCTAAATTCACACGCTCCACATTCCTAATGTAGATTACTTCTCAACCCGACTCTGATTTATTTTACATTATTCAGATCGTAGAAAGAACATCCATCCTCATGTTTTGTTGCTTGTAATGTACCGAGCAAGCGATGCAAATCGACAACTCTTTGTGAGTGTATCGGTATTAGATTAAAATTCAAAATCTCCCGCGAAATATTATTATTATTATTATCTAAAACCGATGGGGAGTTTTTCAGAGATTGCTCGTACGTTTCCCCATCTAAAATTTACTTCTACGATTCCGCGAAATACATGGTTTTTTCACAACTTATTTTGGAAAAAATTAAGTAATTTGATTGTTTTGTACAGTATAGCTCATATTATTCGGATTCTTGATTGCAGTTGAATTTGATGGTAAAAATTTTTCAATTTATCCGGACATTTGACTTTGATAAGATACACAAGTTTATTATTCTCATGCATTAATTCAAGTCCCAAAAATTGATTGTTAATTATAAGTCCAGGCTTTTTCATAGTTTGTTTTATAGATGTCAAATAATCTTGAATCGCAGTTGCTTCATTCCCACGACCATAGACTATTTGAGGTAAATGACATATCTTTTGCTTCATTCGATAATTTTGTATTTATTAAATTACTCAAATCTTTGCTGGTAAAAAAAAGATTAGCAATCTGATGCAGTGATCCAGTATCGTCGCTAATTGAGCCATCGTAAGCTATTTTGCTCCACTTCAATTTCAAATGGGCCAAGAGTGATGCGCCGAGATTCTTTTCAAATTGTTCAATTCTGAATTTCAAAATGTGTTTTTGGCTACAATCTAGAATATAATCATCATATTTAATTTGTAATAGTTCAGTCCACATTGACTTTCTTTCTTTTTGCTGTAAACGCTGTATAAAATCTGCCGTAAGAGTATTTGCATCTTGAAAAGTACTTAATCAAGGTTGCCCACTAAGTTCAACAATTTTTTTTATTATACTTTTTACCAATGATTTTGGAAGGACCAATTTCGTTATATTGAGCAGTTATAATGTTCGATGGATCACTTCCGGCCTTACGGCCTTGAAAGATCCCATAGACCGACGCAAAATATTCGCTGACACTGCGAATATTTCGCTTCACGAAATTCGCGACATTTTAAGCGACTTACGTGGGTAGTCAAATAGGTTTCGAATTTTCCGTCTGCGGGGCAAAGTATGCAGCGTCTTTTCAGGTGCGAAATTTATTTCACTGTCAACCGCGTTTTTATCGTGACGAAATTAAATTCGCAAAAATGTCAAAGACAGAAAAACCAATTAAAATTGTTGGAAGATTTCTCATTTTATATGATTTGGCGCACGAAGATTATAAAAATATAAGGAAAAATGAAATTATATGGACTGACATTGGAAACGAGTTGAACAAAAATGGTAAATTGTTTTAATCATTTTTATTTTTCTCAGTTATTTCAAGTGTTAAAATATTGAACAAATTTGTCTCGCGTTAAAAATGCGTTGTGTTGACCGTCTTGGATCATTCTGAAAATTTATAAAGGGGCCATTGAGTTCGAAATACATATCGTCGCATGTTTTGGTTCGCAAAAAATAGTATAAAATACACGTTGTTTCGACAATTGGAATTGTGGTGGTTATTTTCGTTTCTATTGGCCTGTGAAATATCCACATTTTTGAGCCAATATGCCCAAGGCATTTTGCACGATCCGTCTTGCACGGCAGAGTCTCACATTGTAGTTTTTTTTCTGAATATTTATTCTTGACTGCCGATATGAAAATGGCGTATGGTATAATTTTAGAGCAAAAGCTACGTTTCCAATTAAAACTTGAGGGCATCGTTCATTTTGACCCGTCAGTGGTTTGGGTTTCGGAACATTCATTTAATTTGTCTCAAATCGTTTTCTCATAATAGATATCTCGAAAATTCCACCGTCGCTATTTTTACCATATCCACCAACATCAATATATAAAAAATTATAATCTGGACCAACAATAGCCATAAGAATGATGGAAAATTTATTTGAATAGTATCAGTAGTTGGAACCAGTTTTATCTGGACACTTGATAGTCACATGTTTACCGTCCACACTACCAATACAATTGGGAAACTGCCATGTATTATAAAATCCTTCATTAGACTTCTTCCAAATTGCCGTTGTAGGTTCGGGCAAATACATATTTTTCAAACGCCTGCAGATGGCTTCACTAACTTTTGTCACAATAGCACTAATGTTGAAAACCCAACGCGAAAACTATTACCAATAGTATAAAATGTCTCACCAGTGGCAAGAAATCTGAAAAAAAATGTTTTAGATGACGATATGAAGAAAAATGGGAAAATCTTAGAAATACTCATTCCAAATACATCAGATCCACAAAGGCAAAAACTGGACAAGTTGCAGTCAACATAAAAAAATTGTTGTGGGCTGAACAAATAAAATTCTTTCAGCCTTATCTGGCATTTGCTGAGACCTCATCAAATATCGGCGAAATTACCCTTGCCAATTCAAAAGAAGTACTGACCGAGGTATTCGCCGAACCTAACTCAGAACTTGAGGAGGGCCTCAACGAGACATTAATCGGAAATTTTGAAGAACAAAAAGAAGCAGAGACAGCTGCCACTCAAACTCCGACAGCGCAACGAGCAAAGGGCAAAAAACGTCTATCTGAGCCATCCTCGTCGGTAGGAGATATGATTAACTATTTTAAAAATAAAAAAAAAGTAATGTCATGAATGCAGTAGATTGTCTATTTTTGGCACACGCGAAGACAGTGAAAACGTTTTCAGCACGAAGACAAGCTGTAACAAAATTGAAACTCACTCAACTAATCGCTGAACAAGAGCTTGCCCATCTGAAAGAAATCAACAGTACAACTCTTGAATCTATTAATTACATCTCACCACCAAGTCCATTTAATACGCCTCAATATTTTAACAGTAGCTCGGCTTCCTCATTTGTGGAATCTTTCAATCCAAATACTTATTGATTTTCATTTTGATTGACATTTTAATATTATCTGAAATATTTAGTCCATTTTGTTATATTTGTATAAACGTTATGAACACTACAATGAAATATATATCATAGTTTCTCACCTCACTGTTATAGCCAATCTTTTTTCAGGTGAAATAGGTTCGTGGTAATTAGAGTCTGCTTTTTTAATGGATATGAGATTAAACTCAAGATTTCATCGAAGCACTCCGAGGTCATTCTAAGAGAAAGATAAAAGCGTTTTTCGTCTTTTCGTAGTTGAGGCATCAAAGTACAGTACTCCTCATACTGGTTCCGCTCTTTATTGATATCATGGACCTATTTTCGTTTTTTTCTCATAGAGAGAATTATATCTCCCAAAAACGACTTACCTAGTATTTTTGTCTGCTTCTAATGCCAGCAGCGCAAGTGCTTGTTCTTTATTTGATGATAAGTACATAAAATTATGTGAATCGAAGTTTAAATAAACTTCGATCCACACTCAGGTATGTAATATATTTTGTTCTGGAAAGAAAACCTACTCGCCGCACAGTAGGTTGTGCAATACTGTTGCGAAAACTTTGTTTTGATCTGTGGGATGTTTCGAATCCGCCACGAATTTCGCTGAGCATTTTTCGCCGCGAATATCGCAGCTATTATTTCGCGCCGGTCTGTGGTATCCTTGATTCCATTCTTTCAGTTTTGAAGTACATGTCAGTGGTTCAAATCTATATTGCAGTGTATATTTTTCTAATCTAAAAAGTAATGCAACGATGTGAGAACAATTCAAGGATTCTGATGCTGGACACTGACAATGTTGCTATTTTCATCTAGAGCTATTCTAACATCGTAAATTGTCTTTATTTCAAAAGACGATTGGATTTTGGCTCTCAAATAATAGATATTATCAGAGCTATTATATTCAAAATGTTGTATTCGATTACTGATACAATACAATCTTCCTCTTTGAATTGCTTTAGAATTAGCACATACAGGCTGCAAATCATCATCTGACTCTTTACTATCATAATAGCTCTCGAGTGATTTTTTACCGTGTGTTATATATTCATGTATGATAACATAGCAAAATGAACAAGGGATTAATTTAAAGGGGGAAGTACGTGAGTCTTCATTGGGATAAGTAGAAATATGGTTTGAGGTTGGTACTGATGTAGATGAAGATTCAACCGTAAAGTTCAATGTAGATCCGGGTATAAATGCAGATGTAATTGTAGATGTAGCTTGCAAATGTTGTTTCTTTTTCTCTATTCAAATTCCTTAATCAATACCTTCAAAAAATACTCCATCTCTGCAATTATTTATGCAATCGTTAACCCTAACGAATTTGAATGAAAGAATACTGAACAATGGTACGATCACTGAATGATAAACTTATAACTTGAGGGTCCAGTATCTTTCACAATGGTTAGCATTTTTCGTGAAGAAAGCAGAAGGGTACAACTTCCCTTTTTTCTCCAAATGATCTTGAGCACATTATCTGGTAGCTTAATGTACATACTGTTTGGCAGCAAAAAGTTTGAGTGATTTTGTCAATTCTAGCACTAGGTATCTATGACAAAGTGAAAATACGATGTTTCAGGAATGGGTAAAAGATTATGTAGCCAATCGGCTCTTTTCAGAGTATTTGTTAGGCAGCAGAACAATACAGGTGAACTACAACAAAAATCTACCGATAATTTTCAAAACTTCATAAACAGACTTGAAACTGACCATAATCTCGTTCACAACTGTACAAACGAATATGTTTATTAGAACTTGCTCCCAAATTTTTAAACCCTTTGGAATCCATTTTCTCTAAACTTTTATTTTTGCACTTATACCGTTTCGCTCCTCACTCTTTTAATTTATACGGATAGTTGATTAATTTGAAAATAAATGTACAATGATTCAAAAATATAACCTCGTTCGGTTACAGAATAAAATTCATCAGTCATTAATTGAATATTGATTGAATCGTCTCAATTATCAAGTATATTTAAGTTATATTTCGATCTAAGATAAGTTTTGAACTTACAATAATTTTTAACGTTTGTTATTCGAGTTTGAAAATATCGCTTCAAAATGAGTTTACTTGGCTTACTGACCTGTCGATTAATTCTTTTTTTGTCCGAAATTTTCAAACTAAGGCAAGATAGCCAACGTTTTAATGTTGCTACATTATCATCTTTGGTGTTTGTGAATTTTAATTTTGCTCCAGGCACATCATCTTTTGTCAAAGACTGTTAGGTTTAGGTTTTAATGATTTGATGTTGATAGAGTGAAGTTTCATCAAATACTGCTTTATATAAAATGCTGGTTCTTACAAATTAGCATTAACACAGTATATGTAACTCTGTATACACGTATGTATCACATCTCCCTTCTTAAAAGAAATAGGGAAGTTATTTACATAATTATAATTGACAAGATTACTTGTACAGTTCATAATCTTGTAATTTCACATGTATTTGTCTGATCCGTTTTGTTTGTAAATTTGATGTTGTTTCTATACAATTTTTATTTGTGACAGTTAGTAAATCTGTTGCTAAGTCTATTTGATTATCATTCAAAACAGGATTCTCTAATTCTATTGATGAACTAGTATTAGTGTTAAATACGTTAGAAGCCACATAGTCAAATTGAGAGATTGGATTGTGTGTGATGGTTGGGTTGATAGAATTTTTTCTGTGTTTTATAAATTGCGAATTGCGTATCAGACACCTTCCATCCTCTCTCACAAGTCTGTATGTTCTTTCTCTGATTTTGTTGATGATTTTAAGTTTCTGCCAAATGCTTTTGGGATTATTTTGGTACCATATAAATTCATTTTCTTGAAATTCATCCGCAAATCTTACACTTTTTTTGTTGTATTGATTTACATGTTTATTTTGCTGATTTGTGATAATTTTATTTAATTTTTGGTTATCAATAAGTTCTGGATTGAGTTTTTAGTCTTCAAATAACAAATTATCTCTCAAATATCGGGGCATCAGAATTTGGGAGGGAGAATAAGTGCTGTTTAAAATTGGTGTATTTCTATAAGCTGAAAGCATTTTTGTCCTCCATGCATTTTTTAATAGGTTTTTTAATGGTTTGAATCGTTCTTTTTGTTTGCCCGTTGGATTGTTGGTGATGCGGGGACGTGTTAATTATTTCGAAATTCGAATCAATTGCAAATTTTTCAAATTTGTCACTAATAAATTGTCTCCCACTATCAAAAATTACGATTTTCGGGATGCCGTGTCTTGAAAATATGGACTTTAATTTGTTCATGACATTTTCTGATGTTAAATCATTATTGAGTGTAATTATCTCCAGAAGTTTTGAATAATAATCAACTATTATTAAGTAATTTTAACCATTTAATTCATGAATGTCGGTGCCCAATTTTTGCCATGGTTTACGTATTATTGTGTGTGGAATCATTGGCTCTTTCTTTTTCGACTTTGCATATTTATTGCAGATTTCGCATCTACTAATTAATTGTTCTATATCCGAGTTTATATTAGGCCAATAGACAGCACAATTTGCTCTTGCGACGCATTTTTCAAGACCAAAGTGACGTATATACATATCGTTTAATAATTCATTGCGCCATGATTTTGGTATTATGATTTTTGATTAAGATAAATTAAACCATCTAATTGATTAATGTTCATTTTAAGTTTATAATAATGCTTTAAATTAATTGGACATTTATTCAAATTTTTTGGCCAACCGTTTTCTATATATTGTTTAGTTATTTTTAATTCTTCATCATTTTCAGTTGCCTGAATTAATTGTTTGTTTCTTTCATTTAAAATTTCTACATCCGTTTGGATTACACAAATTTGATCGTCAAAATTCAATTCATTTTCTTGCTTTTCTAAATTAATTCGTGAAAGCGCATTCGCTACTTTCAAATATTTACCTAATTTATAACTTAATTCTATATCAAATTTTTGAATTGATAACAGCATGCGTTGTAGTCGTGCTGGTGTTGAATTCAAAGGTTTTTAAAAAATTGAAATAAGCGGTTCATGATCCGTTTATATTACTGTTTTTCTCCCGTACGCGTATTGACAGAATTTTTAAAGTCCGAAACAAATGGCTAGTAATTTTTTTTCAATTTGTGCATACCTGCACTGGTATTTCATCATTGCTCTCGACGCGTGAGCACACGGCTGTTCATTTTGTAGTAGCCCCTATTCCGTGATTCGATGCATCAACCGAGATTTTAATTGGTTTTTTGGGATTATAGTAAATCAACGTTGGTTCTGAAGTAATAAGCAATTTTATTCTTGCGAATGCATTATTTTGATGTGATGTTCAACTAAAATGTATATCATTTTTTAACAAATCACGAAGTGGTTTGGTTAATTCTGACAGGTTCTCAATAAATCGCCTAACATATGTAATCATTGCTAATAATATTTGAATTTCTTTTTATTTTTGGGAATTGCATTTTTTCCATTGCTTAAATTTTTTCTTCCTCAATTGTCATGCTGTTTTTTGAAAATTTAAATCCTAAATATTTTACTTCGTTTAGTCCAAACTGACATTTTTCTGAATTGAATTTTATATTATTTTTTAATGCTATGTCGAATACTTGTTTGAGCCTATTGTTATGTTCTTCTATTGTTTTACCATGAATTAATATGTCATCGATATATATTCCCACTCCTTCTATTACAGCAAATATATTAGAAAAGTATTCTTGAAATACTTCGCTGGCAATTTTAATTCCGAACGGCATTCTTAAGAATTTATACCGCCCAAATGGTGTGCCAAAAGTACATAATTTGCTGGATTCATCATCTGAAGGAATAGTCCAGAATCCTTTTGTGGCATCTAATTTTGTAAATATAGTGGAGCCGTTTAGTTTCGCGGATATTTCATCGATGTTTGGAATTTTATATTTGGAGTCTTTGATAGCCTGATTTAAGTTTTTTGGATCTTAACAAATCCTTAATGAATTGTTGGGTTTTTTAACTAGTACAAAAGAATTTACCCAATCAGAACTGCCGTTTACTCTTTCTATTATTTCCGATTTTAATAAGGTGTTCAAACACTCTTTAAATTGCTCTTGAAACGCAAAGGGAACATTTCTTACTGGATTTACTACCGGATTGACATTTTTTTTTAATTCTATATGATAGGGCTTGTCAATTTTACCTATACCTTCAAATATGTTTTTATACCGTTGCGTGATGTTTTTATAATTATTCTCGCTCTTAATCAAATTAATTGAATTTAATTGAACATTTTCGTGTAATTTAACAATTCCTAACTCTATGCAACTACTTAGACCAATAATTGAATCTCTTTTGTTTTCAACTACATATAATTCTACATTTGATACGTATTTTCCTTTCAATTTTACGTCGAGATAACATCCTCCTATTATAGGTATGTTGTCGCCTGTGTACGTTGTTGAGTTTTCGTTTGAATTTCTAAGATTGTGCAAATTAAAATTGCTTTGTTTTGGATAATGTAGAGAAATTATGTTGACGCTCGCACCTGTATCGACTTTAAACTTGTTAATGTAATTTGAATTATTGTTTATTTCTAGATCAATTGAACAATTTTTGTAATTTTCTATAAAATTAATACTTTCTACTACTGACGTATTTTGTTGTTTATAGTTATTCATTTCATTGATTTTTTTATTTATATTTTTGCATACGTTTGAGTAGTGATTCAATTTTTTGCAAGTATTACAAGTTTTACCATATGCTAGACATTGGTTTATTGGATGGTCACGTCCGCATCTGTTACATTGTTTGATTATTTTATCACCTGCACTACTGCTGACGTCACTTTTGTTGTTGTTGTGATAGTTTGTCCTTGGAAGAGACCGTTTTGTCTTCTATTTCTTGAAATTCTTTCATGGTTGATGGCGTCTATATCTTTCTCTCTTCTCACATTATTCGAAGTTGTTTCTTTATCTTGCATCATCATTAGGTTTTTCTTCGAATTTTTTGTTACTACGCAACATTCTATCACTTGTTTCATTGTTTTATCTTTGTTTTCTAATAATTTCGCTCTCAGATGATCATTTTTTTTCCTAGTATTATCATTGTTTGGATGAGTTCGTTTGTTAGTTTTCCATCTCCAAATTCATATTGCTTTGCTTTATTTTTCAATTCAGTTATAAATTGTTCGATTTTTTCATCATTTTCTTGTCTTGATGTAAAGAAACAATATCGTTCATATGTTAAATTCTTCTTTGGTGTGAAATAATTTTGAAATTTTTTTTTTAATATTTTAATTTTATCTGCTTCTGTAGTTTCGAAGACAAAAGTATTGTAAATTGCGATCGCTTCCTCACCCATGCAGTGTAATTATTGTGCACACTGTACTTTTTTAGGTTTTGCATCCAATTCTATTGCCGCAGCATATATTTCAAATCTTTGTATCCAATTTTTCCAATTTTCAGCCATATTTCCATGGAATTTCATTTGAGTAATTGAAGGCTTCGAATCCATTTTGTTTGATTTTTAACACTGTTTTTTATTTGATTTAGTCTATTATTATTATTTATCATTTGTAGATGTAGTTTTGTGCAATGTATTAGTTAATTTAATTCACTTCAATTTAAAATCAACAATTTAATTTCGATTATTTTTTCAATTTCAATTTGTTTATTTATAATTTTTTATTTTTACTAACACGTGGTTCTTCAAATTACGACTGCGCCAGATTTAATGTTGATAGAGTGAAGTCTTATCAAATACTACTTTATTTAAAATGCTGGTTCTTACAGATTAACATTCACACAGTATATGTAACTCTGTATACACGTATGTATTACAAAGACATTTTGTTGATACCTGTTTTTACATGTGAGTAAATGGACATTTAATAATGTTTGTCTCTACCTTACCTCTAGCGCCACTAGTAAGGAATTTTCCGTACTTCAAAAAAAAAGGCTCATTGCACAAAGATACATGAGAACAACAGAACACCATTTTTTATGGGATTCATTATTTTCGAAAGGGCTGTGACGCGGTTTTCAGTGATCGCACAGAGCCAGTTATAACTACTCTTTAAAGAGTAGCTGACTCGTCCGCCATTTTGGAGCTAAATATATTGCGGTAAATTCAAAAGTCTACTATTTATCGACGTTTCACTCTATGTGTTCTTTGGAATTCATGGTAGTTATGAGAGACAATCAATAAATGTTAGATAGAACATCGAATAATGAACGTTGTAACATTTTTACGGTAGAAATCCATAACTATATCTAAAATACCCTTAACGCGTGAGATAATAATAAATTGTGATTCTAATCATTTATTTTCAAATAGTTAATGCGTGTCCAATATTTCTCTTGTTCTTGCATTAACCGACTTATATTCATGGGATATTGCTTTTTTTACTCAAGCATTGATCTCAAAACTTTTAATGCCCCAACCCCTAATTGTTTTAATGTATTTTAGCGTATGATCTAAAATACCGCAACATTGTGGGAATGTATGGTTATATGTATTAAGGGAGATTTTTATAAGTTCATGGAGCGAGAGTGAATTATTGAATATTGCAGATATATTTTGTTGAATCAGAGATTCAAGGTCTTTGAACATTAAGTATATATTGTTCGGAACAACTAGTTAATTAAGTGTTCGATTGCTCCCGTTGTTCGTCACACGTGACAAAACCTATACACTTTTCGCACAGTTTTTTCATGTGACAACACAAAATTAACACAACTGCCTACTATATAGTGTATATTCGTTTCATCTGCTTCTGTTAAACTTGTGGCTGCAATGTTTGTATTCAGCGTTGCTCCAGTGTCGGCTACTTCATTTGAATTACTGAAAGTAATTTAATTAATTTAATTAATCAATCAGATTACTCAGTTGAGGATAATCCAACAGATGTAGGTCAGTATCTGTACAATAGTTAATATTCGGATTCAACTCTGGTGTATATAATAATAATTATTTATTGTTAAAGAGAACGTTCTCTTCGTTCACCCAGAGTTTTATACAGTTCAAAAATGTTCAACTGTCGTTCACTGGGATTCGAACCCAGGTCTTACGGTTGCCGGAGGTGTATTCTGACCACTAAACTATAGACGAAGTCTACTTATCTTTGAACTGTGAATATATACTACAAGTTAGGGGGAGACTATCACTTGTCTCTATTACCCAGACTTGATACGTATTTTTATTAAATTAGAATAGTAGCGAACTGGCCATTAACAATTAATATTCGGATTTAACTCTGGTGTATATAATAATAATGATTTCTTGTTGAAGAGAACGTTCTCTTCGTTCATCCTGAGTTTTATACAGTTCAAAAATGTTCAACTGTCGTCCACTGAGATTCGAACCTAGGTCTCACCGTTGCTGGAGGTGTATTCTGACCACTAAACCATAGACGAAGTCTACTTATCTTCGAACTGTAAATATATACTACAAGTTAGGGGGAGACTATCACTTGTCTCTATTACCTATCACCTATATACTCTATTTACAGTTCAAAGATAAGTAGACTTCGTCTATAGTTTAGTGGTCAGAATACACCTCCGGCAACGGTAAGCCCTGGGTTCGAGTGCCAGTGGACGACAGTTGAACATTTTTGAACTGTATAAAACTTTGGATGAACAAAGAGAACGTTCTCTTCAACAATAAATAATTATTATTGTACAATAGTTGTTATTTTTCACGTCTGACATAAATTGAGATAATCATATGAGCCTTACTGCTCGAAGAACTGCCAGTTCTTTCGGTTTTTTGCCTGCTTTTTTTTAATATGTGAAAAAGTGTTTCCAAGCGCATCTTGCGTTGATCGAGATCCTAGCATGCACTTGAATCCCTTCGAAATATCTTTTCAGCAACACTAATGAATGAATGTGAAGTCAAAATTGATCCAGCGTTGAGTGGTTTCTAGTGGTGTGAACACCTTAATCGTTTTTTATTCGTCATGTTCTTTTTCCACAGTGTGGTCACAAACTCACCACTCACTACTTTTGTAGGTAGATTGTTTTTTCGAAAATTTCTCAATAAATGGCGCCTATCTGTCATAATGTTGATTTCTGCACTTTCATTATCAAGTTTGAAAGTTGTTTTTCGCCGATCTACATTAACGCATACGCGAAGTAATTCTTACATCGCTTTATTATTACTGCCAAGTCAGAGCATGAATTTCTAACTCGAAGAACAACAGACCAAGCTACTTTGATGGCTGCAGTTGTTGACAATTTCACGTCACTTCCAGGGGCCAGTGACATGATAGGCAAGTATCTCTTTCCCTGACCTAGAGATACTGCAAAGTGCTATAGCTGTTAAATGATTTCCCGGTTAACTTATATTGCCCAATATTACATGACCAACAAAAGCTTGTTTCGATTCATCGAAATCCTAGTCACTATAGATTTCCATCACTTCCATCACGGAAGAATCTTTTCCTAAAACTTGCATGGCTTTCAGTTTTTTTTATAATAAGTCTATTATATAATTAAGAAGTCCAAACTCAATCGTAATAGACGGAATTTTCTTGTTCAATGTGCTGTACGATGGAGCAGGATATCTCGTTTCACGCAAAGAGTTGTAACCATTTGTATTCAAAGCAAATTTCATTTTCAGATTTTTCACAATAGCTGTTGCACTATACTTTTCAATAAAATTTTTGTAACCTGAATACTGCTCACTTGCTATTCTGTCAAAAAAGTCGACAATGATTTCATTAGCTAGCTCAAATATAACATTCTGTTGTCTCTTATCACACTGATTTAAAAAACTTACATTATCATTTAGTGATACTGAAGAACTCCCAGCAAGACTATTTTTGGATGTCGAAGGTAATATTACTCTGTCTGATGAATCACTATTCAATTTCGTTTACTTTTAAGTATTAGTTGAAAGTAAAAAAAGTAACAACCTTTTGCCCGGGTTGTTGCTGGCCAGTGAATAGAGAGTACGTTTATACACGATGTTCGGTCGGTTCCTCGGGCGCCACTTACTTTTACTAAGTGAGAAATATACTCGGATAAACCTATAATTTATTTATTAGAATTACGGGTATTTATATACAAAAGAAATATTCACAAACGGTGATATACTAAACGAAGTTGTGAGATAAATAAATAAAAATAAATAAACAATCAACTTTTGGTCGCCAGCAAGCCACAGCAGAATGGTCAACGAAGCACTGCAGAATGCGGTTGAGTCAGGTTAGGTTTCGGTCGTCAACAAACCATAGTGAAACAGGACAGGTAGCTCCGGTCTCCACAAGCCATCGCGGAGTACAGGTAATCAGGGTTATCGGGTTACTATTTTGGTCGTCAGCGAACCACAGCAAAATAGTATCGGATCTGGAAGTGATGGAAGCGCTCATGTACGGTCGTACTGGCCGGCATTTATCCTTTGAGTGCAAAGTGTATGGTGGGGACAAGTGAATAGATTAAAGCGTGAGCTGTGGTCAAAATGTGCATTAAATCATGCTCATTTTGTGAATTGTACGACCAAAAATCATCGAAAAATGGTTCATAACAGTTGTTGTGTAGGTAATTGTGATAATACTGGTGGAAACAGTAATTGTAAATGTAGGTTATGAAAGTTTTCGTCCGTCATTATAATTGTATGGTGTTTTTTGTTATCGAGGAAAAAGGACATCAATAAGAAATACCATCTTTCAACTATGCCGACAGTTCCGTGGTATTTTATTTTCTCTTTTTTTAGGGCTAAAAAATCAACAATAGAATAAATACATCATAACAAAGTTTATCAACATCAGAAATTATAATCAATCAAATAGAAGAAACATATAAAGATGAATAACTAGTAATTCAAATTAAAATCTATGAATCCTGGGATCAGTTTCTTTTTTGTCAACACTAACAAAATCAACTTCAAACATGTACAAATTCATCAAAGTAACAAAATCATCAAATACATTCAATTTCTTCAACCATGTACAAACAACAAAATGGTCGATCAAACAACTTTTTAATCTAAACAGTGTATAAAGCAAATCAATATTAACAATGTTCTCATAAACTCAATGGTTAAATGGACATAATCAAATGATTGAGAAAAAACACCAAAAATATAATTAATTTTAAACGATGATCAACGATAATGAATTATCTAATTTCTTAATAACCACCACTGCTATATATGTGCATGGTGTCAATTAATGAATGAGCACAGGTCAAGGATGTTGCAAATTATTGTGAATTGATGTTTTATTATTATCTTTCGCATTTCCGACACCTGCGCGTAATGACAATGAAGTAAATAAAAAAATAAAGAAAGCGTCTAAGGTAGCTGGTGGAAGAAAGAGTGATTCACAATAAACAATTGAATCTGGATCAATAGACAAACTGGAGGGAGGCGATATTGTTTTAGCCGATAAAGGATCAACGTGGAAAAAAAGCGATGATTGTTATGCCACTATTTCTGAGAAAAAAAAGAATTTTCTACTCGAGAGACTTATCACGTAGCCAAAGTAAGAAGAGAGTTTTAAGAATTGAAAGATTTTGAAGTTGAATTTTGTGAAGTTATTAGGTACACGTGTATTGCTTTTTGAAAATTCTAGAATAATATACAAGGAAAACGAAAGTGATGGTGAATGTATGTGAAGATAGAAGTGAATTAATCATGCGCGTGTATGTCGTAGTGTTTTTTTTTATTTTTTCTATATTCAATTCGAAATTATATATTCGATCCGTGAAAAAATCGAATGCAGCGGATATATGCGTAGGATGAAGGTATGAATCTGCTGGTATTGATGCGCTACATCTAGTTGGTTTACGATATTCATCAGTAGTTAATTGATTATTATGTTTAATAATGGAGATGTCAACATAATTGAGAGTATTATTATTTTCTCTTTCGATGGTGAATTTCAAATTGTTATGTAAGTTGTTAATGAAGCGATGAAAACCATTTAAATATTTTGTAGAATCATTCCATATGATAAATATATCGTCCACGTATTATTTATATAGTGTAATGTGTTTTTTACATGGATTATTATGATGTGAAATAAAGTTTGTTGCGAAATAATTTAGACAAAGGTCGGCGATCATGCCGGAGGCAGGCATTCTCATTGGTAAACCATCTTTGATCTTCTGGACTCTGAATTCTGGATTGACAGGGAGGGTGGAGTTGCAATGAGTTGCAGCTCCTTGGCAATTGGGCCCCAACGGGCCCATTGGGCATCCTCCTGCGATCGCCGGCACTCTCAGGCCTCCAGCCACCCAATGCTTAGGACAAATTCAAGCAGCGTGCTTGGAGGGGCGCTAGCGACCTCAGCCACACTGGGCCAGGCTTCCCCAAATATGGATCCTCGAATTTGGGCAAGGACTTGGCAATGACAAAGTATGTGCTTAACTATCTTGTCCTCAAATTGACATCCACGGCAGATGGGGTTGTTTACAACGCCCATGCGGTGTAGATGTTTGTTTAGTCTGCAATGTCCAGTGAGTGTGCCTATCAGAATCATAATCTTCTCCCTGGTAAGTCGCAGACAGTAGTTTGAAACCCGAATATTGGGTTCTGGGACGACGAGCTTCATGAGTCCCCCATCGATGGCGTTTTACCATCGAGTTGTGTGGTCCTCTAGGCTGGACTTATTCATCAGCGAGTTCAATGTCTTCTAGGACAGCGATGCGAAGGAGCCCGGATCATACGGTTGCCGCGCCCCAGCACGTGCCAGTCTATCAGCGATCTCATTTCCCTTGCTATTGTGGTGCCCTTTGACCCAGGCAACCGTGACGGAATTTCTCCGTGAAACGGCCGATTGGGCTGTATGGGCTTTTAAAAGTAGCTTCGAGGTGAACTTGCATGCGCCTAAAGCTTAAAGTACTGCCTCGCTGTCTGTCAGGAACAGTATATTTTTGTCAGTGATATTTTTACTTATCACTTCCTGTACCCCATGGATTATCGTCACCGTTTCCGCTTGGAAAACGGTGGAGTACGAGCCAAGCAAAACTAATAGTTTAAGTTTCAGTTCACTGGAATAGACTCCAGCGCCTGCACCCAAACTTGTTTTGGATCCGTTCGTGAAGAGCGTTACATTATATGTTGTTCCGCTCTGCTCGGTCGGATCCGTTTTAAGTATTTTGTAAGGCCTCTTCAGGATGAGAATGGTCATCCTCTCCAGTATGAGAGTGGTCACCCTCCCGTCCACAGCCGCCCCCTGCAAGGGCGTCTTGTCGACCGCCTCGCCAAGGATACGACCATGTCGGGTGCTCGAACCTTGCATTCTCCACAGTCCCACAGTCTTGAGTCTTAGTGCCGTTCTCACCGCGACCTCTCGAATAAAAATATCGGGGGGCGTCAGGTTGAGAACGGTCTCCAAAGCTGCCGTGGGTGTGGTTCTCATTGCACCAGTCACTATAAGACAAGCTAGGCATTGTACGAAATTCAGGTGCCTCTGTGCTGTTACCTGTTTGGTTATGGGCCACCAGACAAGTGCTTCATATGTCAGCATAATGGCTGTGTATATCCACAGGGTGGCTGTCGGGGTCAAGCCCCACGACTGGCCAACCACTCTGCGGCACTGCCAGAGAGCCCTACATGCTTTCTCCGTTTTGTTTTGTAGGTGTTCAACCCAATTTAGTTTGCTGTCAAGGTAAACTCTCAAATATTCAACCTCGCCAGCGAAATTAAAGCTGGTTCCGAATATAGATGGAGATCTAGGTCGCTCTAGGTTTTTTTTGTTGGTGAAGGCTACAAGCTCTGTTTTGTGTGGATTCACAGCCAGGTTGTTCCTTTCACACCATTGTTCAACTATCTGGAGTGCGTTTTGCATCAAGTCGCACAAAACACCTTCGTAGTTTCCTGTTAGCAGAATTGTTATGTCATCTGCATATCCTACGGTGTAATAGTTTTTGTCGTTGAGCTCTTGGAGGAGGCTATCCACCACTGCATTCCACAGCAACGGGGACAGCACCCCTCCTTGGGGGCAACCGCACCTCACAAGCGCTCTTGTGGTATCGTTTCCTACGCCATAGCGCACGGATCTACATTCGAAGGCTCCTTTTGTAATGGCCTTATGCTCTAGGGATCTTTCGACTCTTCCCACAGTTTCGTTCCATCTTTGATCTTATAAAATTTGTCATTAAATGTACAATAATAGGTCTTGATTATTCGATTATTTTATATAGATTCTTTCGATCTTGAATATTTTCAAATTTATGTTCGATGTATGTTTTTGCGATTTGTAAAGTGAGTTTTGAAGGAATGTTACTATAGAGATCTGTAATATCAAATGATGCTAATATGTAATTATTATTGACTGTGTAATCAGGTAGGATGTTGGTAAGTTCTGAGGAGTTATTAATGCATTGTGGAGGATAAAGGACTAATATTCTGATGATGATTTTGGATAGATTACAGGTGGGAGTATTATAGAAGGTTGTGATGGGTCTGATGGGATAATTATGTTTGTGGAGTTTTATGGTACTATATAATTTTGGGAGCGAGGGGTTCATTGGGATTATTTTGAATGTGTTATAAATATGTTTTGCTAATGTGTTTTCAGTGGTGTTGATTATTAATTTTGTCTTTTTAATTATTTGATTAGTTGGGTTCCATTTTTGTTCTTTGTAGTTGTTTCTTTCTAAAAATTTATAGGTTTTGTTTAAGTAATCGTGTTGATGTAGGATAACATTACCGGCACCTTTGTCAGCTTTTATAAAAAGTGCTGAATTTTCTTCAAGTTTCTTCTTGATATTTTTTATGATTTTTGAATTTACTGTAATATTTGTTTCTCTTTTGGTAAATGTTTTCTTGTTTGTTGAGAATTGTACGGCATTCTTGTCGTATGCTGTCTTCATTGGGGTGACCTTTTATAGCGAAATCGAGTTCTATGGACAATAGTGGTAATGGATTAATTCTAGGTTTTATGGCATATTTGTAATTTTTGTTTAGTACTTCAGTTTCGGATGGATTGAATTCAATGTTTGTGAGGTCGGTAAAGTCAGTGAAATAAAAGAATTATAATTATCTTATTATTAATATATTATTAATATATAATTAATATATATAAGATAATAATTAATAAAATAGTTCAAATAAACATAAATAAAGTACAACGTCATTTATTGAAATTGT
>JAZBGZ010000289.1:0-19112 GCA_037414795.1 Stenodera caucasica | reverse complement strand
ATTCATGGAAAAGCGTTCCACCTTAAGTTTCTGAGATACATCGAAAATCGCAAAAAAAAATTATAGCTCAATAATTTGTCCTTTTTTGGTGCTATGTTTTCAGTCAGTTCGCTAGAAATGGAACCCTTTTGAAAAATAATTCACTTCATGAAATATTTTTAGTAGGTAATAAGAGAAAAGACAATCGTCCCGATCATTTCAAAACATAAAATCAATCAATCTATACATTGCTTCCATCAATTTAGCATTTGATTATAACATTATCTTTGAGATGGAGCATTATGGAACAATCTTTTTTTAATTTTCAATTTTTGTATCCACTCTTATCACTATCACAACATTTCATCGGTCTTTCTCTTTTTATTGATCCAATACATGATTCAAATAATTAAGTGATGTTCCTTTGCTTAATAAATGTGATGATAAACTTATGTCACATTAGTCGAATCTGTACCCTGGTGCTGTTCATTGAAAATCGTATTCAACAAGAATGCCATTTCGAGCCATTGGGGGCTTGGTTTTGTAATAAGACCACCAAACGACAGATGTTCAACTCAAGATGGTAGACTATTCTCATGCTCTGGTTAATTTTTTTACGTAGAATCGCTAAGGTCTGGATGTGATAGTTCGAATTGATATACTACCTATCCTGTCAAGTACTCCATTGCGTCAGCTGCAGCTTCTCCATAATGGTTAATACCTTTAGGACTTGCATTTATCGACATAATAGTAGAATCACTGCTCGATGACAGAGACTTATTTTGTTCGTTCTTGGATAATGGTTGTGGTTTCACGTCCACAGCGCAAGCTTAAAGGTCCACAGCCATCATATATTCCTTTGATGCAACATCAACAATATTGTGATTGCTCTGATCTAGACCAGGATTTTTACCTATGAAAAAGACATAATATACAGGGATTACAATCATTATTTTTCAGCTCTCGAACTCACCCTAAGTGATCAAATGTATTCTATAAAACGCATTTACTGGAGTTGATCATCAAGTTCACCAAGAAATCCCAATTGAGAAAAAAAACTCTATAATAAGTCTTGGTTCACTTTATGTGTGAGGATAAACCGTATCTATCATTCATATCTTTTCTAAGAGCTTTCAATGAATTAATTGACATAAGGATTGCTTGCTGGAATATCTGCAGACTATTTTTCTGAAATACATTTGTACATGTGTCGTACATTTTAACCAGGATCTGATTTTGATCATCTAAGTGTAGTCCATTACTACTTTCTGAAGGAAAAATTCAATTTCTATTATATATGTGCTCATCAGATCGAAACAAACATTGACCGATTGAATCAAATCTCCCGTATGAACTGTAACTTGTTTTCCACATAGAGGTCATAATGTTTCACAGCAGTCGCAATCGAATGCGATAGTAGCTGTGAAGCCATTTTAACCTCTTGTCTATGGCTTTTCTTGCACGTTATATAAGCTTCAGTCAGTGTTGTTCAATACTGGATCATAGACCGACAACGGGTTTAATTTTGAATGAAGTTTATTGTTTTAAACAACTAATAAAAATAATATTGAATAAAGAGCTATATTTTGATTTGTGTAGTGACGTTTGAGTCTAAGAGATGAAGAAATTGTCTTTTGTCATGAACGAATGTCTTCGACTTCTTTGGAAACGTCGACAAAAACACCAGCTGTCGTTAAAGGTGCAACATTCCACCCTCTTGACTTTGTAAGACATATTAGCGGCACCATCTTATCCTAAACATTCAACAGTCAGTTTGAAACATACACTGACTTCATTATCCAGACCTGTCCGAAAATCGAAAAACTACGATTTTTCATGAGTCACATTTAAGTCACGCCATAAGCTAACATTGCCACCTCATCAATCGCTGCTGGAAGCAACAATCTTATAATCAATGGCATTCGGTTTGCTAATTATATCATTTGATATTCTCGGTGTCATTTTTTGATCAGTGTCAACATATATTGGTTGTTCGCATTTTGCAATGAGTCCGCGAGCTTGCATTCCGGAATAGGGACGCACTTTTTCGTCATTTAGTGTGTCATATTCATGTCCAAGAAACAATTTATGCAGAGAATCTTATCGTGCTTTTACTTTAACTTCATCAAATTGTAACACAACTAATTTTCGTACGCCCAATTTGCAAAAAATGCATAACGTCAGTTAAAATTCCTCGTCTAATATTAAACTTTGATGCATACCTCTGCAATGATGATAATCCAGGCAACGCATATTTTAAATCTTTTTGCAAAAATATACTACACCGTTTACTAGAATTTCTCATGGCAAATGCAGTGAATATGTCTTCTGAAGTCCCGTTAATGCGTTTTTTTTTCATTTGAAATCAAATCCAACTGCGAAGAAATAAAAACGGAAGACAAAATGACTTGAACTTTTTCCTCCATTACTTCTTCAGAATATGTTTTTGACACGAGGTATTTCATTTTGCACCTCATTTTTGAAACTGTTTCTGTTTTAGATTAAAGAAGTTTCAAATGTGAGCTTTTTACCTTCAGTGAATCAATGGTAGAGATCTAATTCTGGACTAAATCTTCTTCAACGTTAGTAACAGATGAATCAATAACCTTGTCTTTTTCCTCATCAGGTAGCTGGAATCTTAAATGTATATCTTTGTAAACGTTTGAAATGTTTGCAAGAAATTCTTTTTCCTGAATATCCAAAAATTGTTCTTGTCGCTTAGACACATGTGTGAGTTCGTCCTTTGTTAGATTTTTAGATGGGATGGCATCTTTTCTTGAAACATACTCTCAGGAAGACCCATAACTCTATTTCTAACATTATCAAGAAAATCTTACCGAGTAAAGTGATTTGAACATGTATGGCACGAATCGAGATTCCATTTCCCAGCGTGATCACAACTTTTAAACCAAACTTCGAAAGAAGATGTTAAACTTGTGATGAAATACTGGGGGCACTCTCTCTTAAGTTTATGCGGCACTGTTTGTGCACGCTACGGTACACCTTGTCATGATTGATCCCGATTTTTTTGTTCGCACAAACAGTTCCTCAATCAATAATAAATAAAGGAATGAATATTTAACATACAGTATGCTTCAAAGATTAAGGCAAACATATGCAAAAAGTCTTCATCATTAGAATTTTGGGATGTAGCTCTCAGAATTCTTAATGAGATTACTCAGAGGTATTTTGAGACTTGAGAGTGATTTCGTAACTATTTTGGAAATAAGTCAAATAGGAATCAACTTCTTTAATTTAAGTCTAAAAAACTCTCAAACAATAATAACTAATATGTCATGCGTACGTTGACTAAAAATTGTTTCTTTATTTTTCCAAATGTAGTCAAGTAACAATAAAAAAAATTTGAATCAAACAGGTGAAATAAAAAAAAACCATTTCATTGTTACAACAAAAAACTGTTGTGCACATTATTATCAGCCCTGTTTATTCATAATAGTAAACAATGTAAGTGATCTTGAAACAATCTTCAAATGTAAATTATACTAGTGTTACTAGTTGAGAGATCACTTTTGTTTGTATTTGTTGGCTGAGTTCTTTTTCTTTTGGTGTAATTCGATTATTTTTGTTTGGTCTAATCACTTTTATCTGCCCTTTATGCAATCTTTGCGGACTTTGGCTATGTTTTTATTTCACCATTATGATGGTCTTCTATTATTTATTCTTTCTTATTCATAAAATCTTTGTCACACAGTCTTGTCAAATGTTATGTGGATTCTTCCGGTTTAGTAAGGTTGCATTTTTTCTTGTGCCATTGCGTTGTAAGATCTTCAATTGCTTTTTCGCTTAATTTTCATCTGATAGAATCTATTTCTAGTTCAGTTAATTTTTCATCGTATCGATCACCTCGCACATGCCGGGCCTGTGCGAGATCCTGCGGATCGTCTCGCTGTGAGGCTCTAGTTTCAAATCGATTGATTTTCTTTTAAGTATTCACATTTGGATCTTTGCCCATCATTCAACGATCAATTTAGAACTGGCACGAACTGAGAGAATCAAATTGTCTAATTATTACATCACACCGTAAACTAGACACATTGTATGGGAGATACTGAGGCAATCATCTATACTTTATCATCCTTGGCTTGTTTCATCGTTTAGTTTTACCTTTTATTACAATAAATGAATAATAGGATTCATTCTTCCACAATATACCATTGGAGCATTAACTGAAATCAACTGATGGAATACTATCACAACAGGTCGATTTTTGTATAGAAAATATTCTCACAATCACTCTTCAACTCTGTTGTTTCCCGGTAACGCCTCTAATTCAGTAAATCTTCGTCCAAGGGCTTCATTAAATCTCAAGTTATGTGTTATTTGGTACTGCTGGGAGACGTACTCACTGATTATTAATATGTGTTGAGAAAGCACCAAACAAGAACAATTTGTCCTAATAATTATATTTACGTACAATAATTTACCACTTGAGGATTTCACCCAAAATAAAAACATGATTCACAAAATATCCAATGATAATAATGATAATGAATAGTACTCCTCGTAATAATGGTGGTACGAGGGTTGATGATTACTCAAAAAGAAATATCAGTGATTGAAAGAAATAACATGAGTCCCATAGTAAATCAACTCACAAACTCAAAATTGTCATTAATCAAGGGGAGACGATACGTATCGCTGGCAATCAGGTTATGAACTAGTTTATGTTATAGTTTGAATATGAAAATTATATATATGGAACTTAGACTGTTGATATTCAATGAGGTTGTATAATTAGTATTAAATTGCTGAATATTACACGTGAAAGATATGATATTTCGCGGTACATCTTTACATGCTGATGTCATTGTTATGTTCGCTTTGTTTTTTTAACTTCTGTAGCTTTATCACGAATGGGAACGTTTATTCCAGAGCTTTCTCACGTTGCATTGAGCTGTTTGGGTCATCTACAGTCTATTAGAACTTTGCAGTAACCAATAATAATAAGAACAATAACAAACCGTGCATGATAGTCTTTGAATTTTATCGATGTGCGAAATAGAGTGACTGATACCATCATAATATACCATAATAAATACAGTCATCTTTTCTTTAAGATAATATTGGGATTAATTATCATCTGACTACAAGCTATGGCTTGACAATTATTATTATAAATTATTTCTGTCTCTAAAGTTAAATCTAAAAATTCGATATAACAAACATAAAGTACGAAGAAAAGCACTACCTATTCCAAAATCCATCTCTGGTTCTATTCAGGTGAAGTTAGATGGTTGAAAATAATAGATTTTAATGTTCTTCCCGAGTTTTTTTTCTTTTATGAGTTTTTTTTCATATTTCTTGTGAAAACCTCTAAAACATCGAAATCTATCATTTCCAACCATATAACTTCACTTAAAAACACTACCATTATTTTGGTAATTATTCATAAATTGACAGTGCTTATTCCATCCAGTATTTGTGAAAAAATATATCAAAATATATACCATGAAAAATTTCACTGAAAAATGTAACATCATAAACTCCCCTATTCGGGCTTTTATTTGCGTTCATTGAACAAATATAAAATAATTACGGAACTGAAGAAAATTGTTTTTTCTTCATTTCTCAAGAAAATTTCACTAAAATGCATCCCGATTTAGCCATGCGACAATTTTAAAAATGAAATTCGGTTTAACACATATCACTCTTACCTGCAAAGATGTTTACACCGGTCAATTATTCCGAAGGTGCTCTTATAAAATGAAATATGAAAAGGCGCCCTGTGGTACAAAGTCTACAAATATTTCAAACTATGTGACTACTCAATAAGATAATACAACTTCTCTACTTATAGTAAACAAACTAGATCTTCCAACGTTTTAACGATTAACAGTGAATTAATGAGAATTATAAAAAAATTAGATAGATCAACACACTAAACTATACAACTCTACAATATACTATACAATGCGCTATACTTTCTATAATATTCATATATTTCATTAGTCTCAAACTTCGAGAACAATTACAAATAGTAGAAAACATGAAATAATATAACAATAATAATTTGACATTTACATGTTAATATAATGAAGATCAACTGAATGCAAAAGTATACAGCTGCAACTTATATCAAAAATTGAAATAATTGATAAATAATATTGTTATGACATAACATAACAACAAAAACCAAATAATGTAATAATATCTAATTACTTAATACGTAACTATTCAATAATGTTTAACATAAAATATGATGGTTTATAGGGGATGCTTACATGTCTTTTACTAATGAGTTGACCTTCCTTCAGCTACACGAGACTCTATTATCTCTGGTGATAGCGATTTCATATAAAACTTTCCCAAAATATTTTCCATTTCACATTTCCAAAAGTCGTCGTCTCTGATCATTATGTCAAATTTCGTCTCTTTTGTCGTAAATACCGTGAAATAGCAGAAATCTTTCTGTGTGATGTGTAACTGTCCTTGTACCTGGTACATATATGGATGATTTGTTTCAATTTCATTCGCCCAGTTTAATCGATAGTGCAGTACTTTATAGTCTTGTTCCGAATTTCTTCTTCTTTAATACAATTCTGTGCTGTGTATGGACATTTCAATTAGATTCTACCGTTTTCTTCTATCAAACCATCAGGAGATGCTGCCAAGAATCAATTCTCGTGATCTACAAACAATCCATTCTCTTACTTGAAGTCCAGTTGTATCTTCGAATTTCTTGATTGCGGTCTTCTCCATTATTATGCCATATTCTATTGATCTTGAACCATGCGATCTAATTGATGAGTATAATATACTTTCAACTGTATTCTTAGTATTAGTATTCTTTCTCATCTTACAAATTTTTCGAAGTGACTGGCAGTAAGTCTTAATGATCTTTCTTGTATTCATTCAGGATTTATTCTCTGTCCAATTGTTTTCTTCTCAATCTCATCAATATTAGTATCGCTCATTTTTTCTAAAAATCTTCTTTTGCTGTCTTCGAATTCTTCCATGTTCATATCTGGTGTAGCTTTTGTATCATTGGACTTTAATTCACCACAATCTGAATCTGCGCTACGAAAACGACGTTTTTTCTTGCTTACTCTCAAATATCTTTTTGTCTTGCTTTGTTGTTCCAGGAAAGTTCTTGTATGTTTTCCCAAATTATCTTGATTCATTGCCTTCGTTACTTCTCGCAAAAATATTTTATTTGTATTATAATTAAAAACAGCTTTATAACATCTCCCTTCGTATGATCCTCTCAGCGAAAAATTCATCCGTTTCCCTCCAATCATCTTGTTGACAATGTTGTTAAATGTTTCTGCCATATTATCATTGTCGTATAATAAGCTGGATGACAAATTAGCGACTCTTTCTAGAAATTTTTGAAAACTTGGATAAACGCTGCTGCTTTGGAATTGGTTATATAATATGGACTCTATTTGTCCGACAGTTTTACAGTAGTATGTGTTACAACCACTGTGATTACCGAAAATATGCTTCACGCTATTTAATATATCTTCTTTCAATTTCACAACTCTTTGATGTAGTTTGATGTAATAATGGTTCATTTTTTCTATATTTGATTGCGCTGGTTATTGCTGTCCTCATCGTGTACATATTCTTTTGTAAAAGACTCTTTATGTAAGCATCTCCCTCCCCGTAAGCTTCGAAATTTCTCTCAGCTTGTTACAAAAATTACGTAAAATATGATTTCCGCATTCGATCTTCTCTATAGAAAAATTGGCTCCATAAGGTCTTGTATCTCGCAGTTTTTGATAGACGCTACTGTCTCCATCTCCAATAATCTTTTGATATCTCATATTGTGCATCTCCAATGATTTCTGAAATCCTTCTAAAATAATTGCACTTTCCATTGCCGTTGAATTTTCATTCCAATTCTTGAAACATTTATGGTTGATTCCAATGTCTTTTGAGTTGCTGTTATCGCATATCTCACAGTATTTATTCTTTCTTCCTGCATATAAAATTTTCGTACGTGCTCTAATGATACATGCTACACCAGATAAAGCGCTATAATTTTTTCCATATGATATTTTGCTTCATGCTTCATCTGCTATTACAGTAATAGCTGGTTTTCCATCAATTATTTCACCTACCTCTGTTGCCAGACCATATGCCTTTTTCCCGGCTCCAATTATTTCTCTCTCGGTCAAATCTTTCGAATGTTTGTGAACCTGATTCTCGCTTCTCATGAATGTTTTTTGTGACATCGTGGGAATATCTAGTGCTGCACAAATTTGAGATATCCTACTCCACTCTCCATAGCACCAGCAGCAGCAGCGTTATTTAAGCTTATTTTGTCGTCACCTTTTGTGACGAATGAACCTACATATCTGCACATCCCGCATTTGTAGGTTAATATGCTCTTTAATCCAAGTTTTCTCTGTTCTGTTATCTTTGCATTATTCAAAATGCAATAAGAACCATAATGTTATATATTTAATAATAATGTCACCATCAGATGCGCTATGTTGACAATTCTGCGGTCTGTTATTGTACATGATTGATCTTTGGAGTCTGTTTGTGGTTCTGTTAGGAAATCCGGTGATGTATTTTTCGATTCATGTGATGTTTCTTGTTTGTTCACTTCTTGAGATGAATTTCTGTTCCAATTTTCCCAATTTTTTTTCCCGTTGTTCTTCTACTTTTACGTCTTCTTGATGGATATTAAGAATTCTTATCATTTTCCAGATTTATGTGCTGGACTTATATTTAATCTTATATTTAATCAAATTATTCTAAGTATTAGATTGGAATTGAAAATAATTAAGCTAACAAACTATAAATTCGATATGCTGAAGAAATTGAAAAATGAAAATCACAAGCTACTACTAATGCTACTATTACTGTTCTATAAAAGCTATAATTCATTATCTTTGATCCGAAATAAAGTGAGCAAAATTGCGATTAAAATCACAGTAAGAATTATGATGAGCTTAAGAGCTGGAGAGAAGAAGCACTTTTCAATCACAAACACAGCAAAGTGGCAAAAATATTGAGAATTATTCTTCATATAGACTTGGGAAAGAGAGAGCATATTGAAAAATTGAATTGGGAGCCTTTTTTAACGAATATCAGAACTTCCAGAAATATTTATATACCTCTGGAAATACCAAATCAATGTATAGAAATTTCACTAATAAGAATCTATGAAAATTTAACCGATTACCGTCACATTAGGGCCTAAAACTGAAGATGTGCCAGAACTTTTCTAATTCCGGTATTACACGGTCAAAGAAATTGATGAATAAATCAATGCATTCGTTCACGAAGACATTCATGGATAAATTTACGGTCGAATTGTTGGCAAGTATATACTAGGGACAGCTTGCTGTCAATTTGTTGCCAACTTTTAGTGTTGTTTTTTTGACGTTGCATTTGAGGTTAGGTGCCAATTGAGTACTGCGTATGAGTGAATTGTTTAAGTTAAAATGAAAGTGGGTGAAGTGACAAAAAACGTGCAGCTGCTTTGTATGCTCTAGCAGTAGCTGCGTATTTATTAACTGTTGAAGAGGAAATGACTGTAAAGCGGCGATGGTGGGTGAGGCCCTGGTTATCACGTAAAGAAAAAGGCAATTGACATTTACTAAATGAAGAATTTCAAGAACATTCGGGGCAGTTTAAAACATGTTTACGAATAGATGAGAGGTGTTCGAAGCTTTTGCTCAATTTAATCGAACCAAAAATATCCAAACAAGATACCCTGATGAGACCCGTCATTTCTGCACGTGATAAATCAATCATAACATTAAGGTTTCTAGCCACAGGTAACTCCTATAGAAGTTTGATGTATTCTTTTCGGGTTGCTGAATCAACTATTTCCTTATTTGTACCAGTGGTGTGTAGAGCAATCTATAAAGCACTGGTTGATGAATATATAAGGGTAAATTAATTTTTGTAATAATGTGAGAATTTAGTAAGTAATTGTAAATTGTGAGCATAGGTTCCTTAGACAGCAGCAAAATGGCTTAATATTTCGAAACAATTCAATAAAGTGTGAAATATGCCAAATGTTTTGGGAGCGCTTGATGGGGAACATGTAGTTTTCCGAGCACCGAAGAATGCAGGATCGATAACTATAAAACTATAACTATAAAAACCAACATAGTATTGTACTCCTTGCATTAGTAAGTTATGACTATAAATTTTGTATATGTGGATGTAGGAACCAATGGAAAGGTTTCGAATGGTGGGGTGTTCTAACAAAGCTCGTTGGCCACCGCAATAAGAAGAAATACGTTGAAATTTCCGGAAGACAAATGTTTGCCGGGTAGAAATACGCCGGTTCCACATGTAATAGTTGCGGATGCAGCAATTTCGCTGTCCGAAAGAATAATAAAACCTTTCCCATTCAGGAATCTGACACAACAACTACAGCCTAAGTAGGGCCAGAATATTGAATATTGTAGTCGTAGAAAATGCGTTTGGAATTCCAGCTAATCAGTCAGAATTTGAACCCTTACAAAGTCCAAGATATTAAATTTTGTTGCTGCGCATTACATAATTTTTCACGAACCAAATGTCCGATATTCGTGGGGCCTGACGAAAATGTTGATGATGAATTTATATTTCGATATGCACTGGCGTATCAAGGGGCAAATAGGCCGCGAGAGTATGCACTTCAAGTACAGGGAGATTTAATGCATTATGGTAATGGCGTGGGAGCAGTTTTTCGGCAGGAAGATGTTTATCAAAAACATGTACGAAAAATGTATAAATTATTCTTTTATGAATATACAAATTGAACAAAACAATACTGAAAATTACTTCCACATGTTCGCCATCGAACGCTTGAAAAAGTGAGCTCAGGAAATTTGTTTAATGACAAAAACAAACGTTTTCTCATAACAACGAAAATTGAACTTTTTCTAGATGCTCCTCGTCTAAGGCATCAAACACGAGGTTCATAATGTCCATTTTAATCAGGTTCACTTTGCGTGAATCTTGAACACGACGCAACTCAGTTTCTATTAACCTAAAAAACATGTGCATTGATTTACGTTTATTAGTGATAGTGCGTACTTACCTGCCAAAGGTGTCGAAGTGATCGGCAACTGGAGCATCAACCGTTTTCTCTAACACCGACGTTGCCTTAGATAGCGACGCCTGTGCCTGTGACGGAACGGTACTTCGTTTCCGTATACTTCTTTGCGGATCCTGTGACGATATTCAGCGACGCGAATGTCGACGTTGATGGCCCTGAAAAGTCATCCGGCGATAACATCCTCCACGTCAACATCCGACACATTGTCAACAGGACCATCATAAAGTATCTCCATATCACTAAAAAGACAATTGCATTGTAATTGAGTACATAAGAAACATGCTCCACTTACTGTTCCATCTCATTTTGGGACGTCCTTCTACTTTGTAGGTTACTCTCCCAACGATGTACCGGAGCACTATTTTTAAAAAAGGACAAGTGGTCAAAACACCACCACATCGATTTATACACGTCACTTGTACCTGTCACTGGTTTGTGTTTCTTTCTGTTCGGCGATCTCAGTGTTGTATTGAGCTCGAAGCCCATTGATTTTTTTATGAATCTCTGCAACACTTATGGATGTGCCACAAGCTTCATTAACTAATTGGGTGATCTCTTTCAACGCTTCTTCTCGTTCAACTCGATTCTTGTACAACGGGTCTTGGATGTTGTATAATTCTGGATGGCTCTCATAGACTTCGATAATTTTTGCAACAACTACTTTGATGAATGACGACATTTGCAATACATAATGGTCGTTATGAAGTATAAACTGTATTTTGCTCCACCTCACCTTCAACTTCTTAACACAAATGAACACGTGCTACCTTCCCTTTAATATGAATATAAATAATAATAACAATAACTGATTTCACAACAATACAGTTTGATTTGATAATGCCAAAGAGTGAATGAATGGATTTGTAAAGTGATTGATCATCTCAACAGTTAAGCACAACCGACCACTAAGCTGGTTCAAAATCAAAAGAGCCGCTCGACCGTTGTGCGTTGATTCAGTGGCGCGCGCAACTGTTTGGTGGGTTTCATTACCAACTGTTGCTCGGTGATTCACAAGAGTATAACCACAACCCCAAATGTTACACGTTGGTACTACTTGATACAACGAAATGTAACAAGAATTCCCCTGAGTAATTCATGAATACATTCACGGTATGGAGTGTAGAAGTGAGGAGGACAGTCTCTGATGAGAGTTCTATTGAAGTGTCCGAAAAAATAGGAAGAATAATAGCGACTACTAAGTCCATCAGGATAGATCTGAGCTCACATGTATATGTATATGTAGCGTTTCATTCTGTCCTACTTTACTTATTCTCTCTTTCCAATTTGAAACTTATGATACAGGTGGCGCTATCCTAAGCTGGGAGTATTTTCTGGACATTTTCTACATACGGAGATTGTCCTCCTTACTTCTACATAATGCACTATCAAATTTTGGCCAAGTGGACACTCGACCATTTCAGGGACGAATTATTCGTCGGCTGGAACCTGACTGCTGCCAACATAATAATGCTTTCCACTCATTTCCACCACAAATATTATAAAATATTCTATATTATCACTGAAGTAGTTGGTAATACAATATTTGTGGCGATCTCTGCCGATAATTTAATTTCAAGTATTTATTCGCTAACTATCAAAATTCGTACAAATATAATCAATCATTTTACCAGATAGCCTAATCTTACTTATTAGTTGTTTCAATATATGGAACAATAAATAAATTGATCGGCGCAATTTATGTTGAATATTTTTGCCACATTGTGGTGGTAGCGCTCGAATTTTCCGCTTTTGGAATATCGCGGGGTGGGGGTACGTAATTGTTCATACCCTGGTATATATACCTCCTTGGGCCAAGTATAAACAAAGGACGTATGCAGTGTCAATGTGTAATCAACTTTCAGTGTTGATTACTTCATATCTTATTTGAGCTTAGGTATCAATTGAGTAGTGTGCCCCCGGTCTTATAATAATCTTGCACCCAGAAAATATAAATTATTTTTGGGATGGGACTCACATGTTTTTGAGAAGAGTACAAACAGACAAGACAGTCTTATGTTGGTACTACACGATGTACCAAAATGTAACTAGAATTCCTCCAAAAAATTGACGAGAAAATTAGAGCAAGTTCTATTCTGATAATTTATTCATGAATTTATCCATCAATTTCTTTGCACGTGTTAAACAGGCATTTAAGTATCAATAAATTCAAGGTGACAAAATTCATGAATTTCTTCAACCCTGTAATACCAGCATTCAGGGCAAATTCTATTCTGCCAATTTATTCATCAATTTTTTTGACCGTGTAATACAGGCATTTCTGTATCAATAAACTCAAGGTGACAAAATTCATGAGTTCCTTTGACCGTGTTATACCGGCATAAGCAATTGGCTTTTTCTAGGAACAATTAGGATGAGTGAGCGATTGTCAAAGAATGTACGATTTGGAAATCAATCGAAAAGTTACAAAAAAACGGCAATTTTAAAATGAACACCAATAGAAAACTGAAATTAGCCTTGTCATTTTTTTTCACAGAATTTATAATAAATCTCTAGTAATTGAAGCAATATAAGGAGACTGCTAGCACACTACATCACAGAAATCCATGGCAATTTTCATATATACGTTTTTATTTCAATAAATTGATCGCGTCTTTGAATTTGGAGTCTTTAAGTAATTGATTATTAATTTAATAATCATTTGATTGATAGGGGAACAATTTAATCACAAAAGAGATATACAATTCCAAATATTAAAATCTCCATTTTCTATTTCTTTTGAATATCCTATGAGGGTGGGTATTCAGTATCATCAAACGTTATTGGTTACTTTCTCCTACTGTCAAAAATCATCCACTCAGGTCAAATTGTTTGCAATTGAGTGTAGATAAAGTTGCCTAACTTACAAAAATTTCAATTAAGATTTTCCAGAAAAGTATGATGATTATCATAAAATCAGATAGTGAGAAGCATGCGTACCTTGCTGCTCTATGAGTGGTATAAATTTCATCGAAGAAAATCAATAGTTACTAGGCAAAAAGTGTGTAATACGATTTAGACATTTTTATCGATTTTTCGATTAATAATCGAAATATCAAAATTTCAGGTAGTAACAGTCATAGCGGTGAGTGGACTCTCATACTCATTCCATCTGGCCCTGGAGCCGAACAACTCCAGTTGGATTTCGATTGCGCGATCTTCTCAGGAGTTATGGAAGAGTCTATCGTAGAGCGAGGGTCTGGGTTTATAAACAGGTTGCTATCAGGTGGAGAAGAGGACTCAAAGGTGTTGCAGTGAAGTTCCTCAACTTTGCCGATTGGAGGAAAGACAGTCCGGTCATCCGGACTGTTCTTTTTGTACAGATCTTGTGATTTTTTGTAATTTGCAGCTCTCTGACCAATGCCTGAAAAACCTGGTCCATATGCTGGTTTTGGTTTAGAGCCTACAGGTTTAGGTTTGGTAATGATGCGCGATGATTGAAAGTTCCGTAAAATCCAGCTCTCTAGAAGATCAGAAAGATCAAAAGCAGACACCGAAAATGAGGCCCCAGCCAGGGAGCTCAGTCAGGGATCTGAACGCAGGAGAAGCATTGCTGCGCGCGCAACATAAGCGGGCATTGTAGTTTCGCGGGTAACAGTAACGATTATTGAATTTATTGATAAATTCAATGATTCATTATTATTGAGTGTTACAGGGAGATCATCGTCAGAGTCGGAGTCCAAGTAGACATAGTTTTGTTCGTTTGGAACAGCTTTAACTTATGGAAATAGGTGTACCTGTACCGGTGGTTCGATAGATCCGGATGGATTAGGACTCTGAAAAGCAACAGCTGATGAGCTAATATTGGGGCTGACAGAATGTGGGATATATGTTGGTGTTGTTTTAGGAGAGTTTAATGAAACAGAAGTTGATGTGTGAAAGTCGTCAGTAATGGAAATAATGGGCGATCTAGATATCGACCGTTTCTTCAACTGCAAAAAAAGTACCAAAAAGTGTGTAGCCGTTTTCCTACTGTGCCCTTTATTTTTACATTCGTTGTGTTTCACGTTTCACTCTACTGGGCCCTTCATATTTAAATTATAACAATGAAAAGCCTCAATCAAGGACTTTCTTTCGTGGTTAAAAGCTTCAAATAGTGGAAGTGAGGATCTAATTAGGGTGAATTTGACTTAAAGTGATCCATTATAATAATATTTATACTGTCACATTGTTATTACGAGTGATCTTGAAAATATTTTTTGTTGTAAAGGTATGTGGTAAAAAGTGCAATAATTTATTAGGTATCCTCAATTTTGCAGTTTCTCTTACCTCAAACCCTTGCTTTAGGTTTAGTTCGACAATATCTGTGAAAAAAATTTGGAAAAAATTCGTTTCAAAGAGCCTGTTTAATCGTACCCCAATCAAGAATTTTAAAGAGAATGTATTTAGCAAATGTTGAGCTTTTTAAGACACATGGTGAAATTCAGAGCAATTTTTGGGATAAAGTGTCACATTACACTTTTCACACACAAATTTGACATTTTTTGTGATAATACGAATATAGTCTTACTTTTTTTATGTCTCGAAAATACTCCTTTCCGGAGCTCGTCGAAATTACGAGTGGTCCAACTTTTTTTCATATATTCTATGAAGTTGTCATGTCTGAAGCATGACGTATCAAATAAGGATGTCACTTACCCTTTTCATTTACGTTCTGACCAAACTGATATTTTCGCCACAGCAGCTTCATGCTGATCAATTTAGACATTTTCCTTTTTTTGTCCGAATACTTCTTAGTTTGTCCAATTGGTTCGATGGAACAAGAATCAGACGCAATTGTAACTCCTTTGCTGTCGTGTCATTTGCACACTACAATATTTGAATCTTTCCTTTGGAGTTCCTCTTGGCTTCTTTTTCATTTCGACGGAATCAAGTAGTGGACATTACCTGATGTCCAGAGATAAATTATTCACTGTTGGCTCATGAATATAATAACATCAATTGAATTAGTCGGCGGTTTCATCGTCTTTTCTATTTGTAACATAACTTTAAGTTATATCGTCATATATTAAGATCTTCAGTACGCTTCATTAATTCTTTGTTTTGCTTCAATTGTTGATCAGGTCCAAAGATGGAGTGTTATTGAGACTCCGAAACAGCATTTTATGTAAATATGGATGTTGTTCCACATAGTTTATGAGTCATTCATGAGAATTATCCATTAAATTTATAAGAACAACAAATAAGACAGCAAGTCGCTATAACGTTAAATTTTATGATATGATTATGCTGAAGTAGGAAATGCTACCGATGCCGGTAGTAATTCTCGACTTTGCGCAGAACATATGAAGTGCAGAAGCAGTAACAGTAATGTTGAATTTTGGTCAACTTTCCCGTTCTCGCTACTGTAACTGTAAATACTCCCGTGCGACAAAAACTATTGTGCATGGGGCTATCGAAATACGGGCAGTCTTGTCTAGGCATCACTTGCTTGCTTCAAAGGTTTATCAACATTCGCTTCTCGTTGATTGAGGCTCCCTCTTCCTATTTTTTTTGGATGCCTCGTGGCAATGCAAAATGTATACTACCTCTCTTTTCATTATCGCGTTCCATACTGTTACTGCCCCGGCTTCTTTCGCCGTCTAAGGACGGTTACCCTCTTCTTGTACACGTTCTTCACCACTCTGATTCATATCCTGTAATAATTTGTAATTGTAGGTTTTCTATGAAAAGTAGTTATAGAATAGAAATCATTTGAGATAAGCATGTACGTCATCAATAGGCGTGGCCTACTTGACTTTGGCAGAATATGCCAGTGGCAGGATTCAACAAAAAGAGGGTACACCTTACCATATATCTAGAATTATCATCAACGACTCAAAAATACCAATGTGAGAGAGTACTGAAAACAAATGGGGTATACCTTATATGTTTTTTTTTAATAGTAAATACCATAGTTAGATTGAAATAATATCAATCATTGACTTATTGGTTCTATGACTTCCACGTTATCTTTATCGGAGTCACTCCCACAAGTCATCAGACTCACCAGTGTTTATTATGAATTCATAACTCTCAGAATGATGGTCAATAATGAAATAACAACGAGATGCGTACACGACGAAAAACGAGAATAAAATGGCGGCATTTTCGAGTCGTGGTGTAGCGCTCAGCTGGAACTGAAATTCCTTTTATACGCTGGTATGACTCACAGCCCAAGAGATATTCCTCTACATTTAAAACATATATTGATAAATTTTTAAATAAATTATTACCTTCCACATTAGTTGATGGTGAATCAGATTTTGAAAATGAGGCTAGTTTTCCCCACTCATCATCTGTGTTTTGCCAATCAGCGGCGGAAATCAATCGTGAATTTAATTGTAAGAGCGGAATTGAACTAACCAGTCCAGAGCTTATAGTTAGCAACTACATAGCAACCATCCAACAAACATAAATGTTATAATTTTGCATCGTTTTTATTCGCGATTTTATAAAAAATACTGTTTGAAGTAAAAAATAGAGAGAAATGAGTTTTGAAAGTGATGAAAATGAACTGCCTGGGGATGTATTAGACGAAATGCAGTTTGCAGTCCTATGCCGGGAAAGTCGGTATGGATCGGCTGTTATCATTATCTATTATTTATTATTTCATTAAAGGAGATATCGTCTTCAAGCGGTTTGAATTTCACAAAGAGTCTAGCCGGTCAAACTAAAAGTGCTTATATCAAAATATATGATCGTAATAGTTTCAATATTGTGAGAAATTATGTCTTATCAGTCATCGATAAATCATCATTACTGTCTTCTTCAATTGTTGTGACAATACCAGTTTTTTTTTTATGGTCACCTTCCCGCCCATAAACATGGTGCACGACTCGTTAGTTCTCAATTGCACCTTCGTTTTTCTTAGACCCATCTCCCAGGAATCACCTTACGGTATAACGTCTGGGAGACGAGCTTGCCTTACTTACTTCACAGTAATTTGGGCTTCTGCTTAGGGCTAGAGCACTTCACCACACAGCTCGCCTGCTGAGAGGGTCCATGCTCCTGCTCCTTTTTCCACGCTCTCCATCAGGATCAGACTTCTCATCTACAACATACGCGCTGATGTTATTAGCTCGAAACACTCACCGAGGTGTCGTCGAGCTGTCCTTCAGCTATCCTTTTTTGGTCCTCCTCTTTGGTCTTGTGGATAACCATCAGCATATGCTGGGCACAGTCCTAATTATCTTGAGACTCCAGCATCACCTGAACCAGGTTATCAGGAGTTAACCTGCCCAGTTGTTCTTTGACCCGATGACGGGGCTCTGTCCATCTAGTGCAGTGGAACACCGTGTGCTCCGCTGTATCCTCTTAACCACAATATACACAACGATTGTCCTCCGCCCCATGCATCCTGTGCAAGTAGGAACGAAAGTCGCTATGCCCTGTGAACAGTCGGGTTAGATAATAGTTTACCTGCGCAATGGTTTTTCTTCTCCTGATCCATCGTTCTAAGTTCGGTATTAGACGATGGGTCCATCTACCACAGTTGGAATAATCCCAACTTCTCTGCAAATCGATAATCCATTTTTCTGTTACTTCACTCTTGAAGCATTCTCCTTTTCTTACCCCTCTGGATTCCTCAATCCCGAGGTCCAACGGGATGACTTGTGCCACTACTAGAGCCGCATCCAGAGAGACTGTTCTGTGAGCAGAACAGACTCAGTGCAGCCTTCCGCTGTATAGACAGCAAACGCTGTCTGTTCTTCTTCAATTTCATCGCTGTTGGCCCCCATATTGGTGATGCATACAACATGATGAAATTTGCTACCTCAACGAGAATTCTTCTTTTGGGTAGGGTTGGGCCCCTTACATTCGGCATTAGCGAACCCAATTTTGCGATCCGGGCTTTAGCTCTTGCTGCTACCACTTCTACATGACTGGTGAAAGTCATTTGCTGGTCTATTTCTCCTCCCAGGTATCCAATCGACTTCTTCGGTCTTAGGCGAGTCCCTTCCACATTGGAGGTTATATCGCCTGTTGGTCTACTATTGCCTATCAACAGTACAGCTTCCGTTTTCTCGGGAGCCAACTGGAGGCCTTTACTTTTTATCCATTCATTTATCGCTCGCGTAGTTCTATCTACACTACTAACGAGTTCTTTTACCGTTTCCTCAGC
>JAZBGZ010000288.1:42568-57819 GCA_037414795.1 Stenodera caucasica | reverse complement strand
TATATGTATGTATATAAAACAGAAAAATAGCGATTTTTTTTAGGAAATAATCTGTCAACATTTTAGGGCATTTATAACAGCCTCATATATAATATTAAAAAAAATATATCAAAATAGAAACTTAATTTAAAAATATGTATATGTATATATTTACATGATTTTTAAGCAATTTTTGAGAAATCTACTTTTTTTAAAAAAAAAAAAATCGCACATTTCTAAGTACGTTGAATTTTCACTTAAAACTAACAAAAAAAAAAATCAATTAAATTAATTAAGCAAATAAAAAATTAATAAAGAAATACTGTCTGTAAGTATTTGACCCCGCCACCAAAAAGCTAATAAGGCACATTATCCAAGGAGGATAGAATGATTAATTATCCTAGCCCCCTTGCACATTATCTCTTTCTGTCTATCATTTAATGATCTCCACGAAGAAGTTCCATTAATAGATTAAAACTAGGACCATCGCCGTCTTTTGATTTAATTGTCAACATTTCTTTTCCAACCTGATAGAAATTATTTTTTTAAGCAAAATCAATAATAATATAATGATAATAATAATTACTTGGCAAGTACGTTGTAATTCGGGTATACGTAATAGTAATTCACCAAATTTCGCTGGACTATCCGGATAATGAGTCAATGTATAATCTTGTAATGCTTTTAATGCTTTCTCTTGTGATGCACGTACTTTTTCAGCTTCACGTAATCCTGATGTATCTGTAAAATTTTTCTATTACAATAAAATTTCTTTTATATTACAAAAAATAAATAATTTCAATACCTGATGTTAATAAAACAATAACTTTCATAGCAACATATTCATATTGATCAACTCTTAAACGTCTTAATTGTTCCGTAAAATTCAACATACGTTCAATACATGCTTGCATTCCCATATCAATGGCTTGATTTAAAGTTATACTTTTACCTAACGATACACGAATTTCGCCAGGTGTTGACATTGAACGGAAACAACAAGAGAACAATAATAATTCACACCAGGAATTGATCAATAAACAAATTTGATCGTCAATCTGTAAAATTAATTGATTAATTAAAACATAGGTAATTGTATTTTTGATAAATTACCGATATGTTTTTAAATAATGGTAAACTTTTACACCATTTAACAATTTTATATAATCGACGATCGGCAATATTACATAAATTGGCAACAAAATCAGGATTTGTATCTGCTGAACCGGCCAATGCTGTACCAACTAATAATGGATGATTTGATAAATTATGAACGGTTCCACTAGTTGTTGTTGTTCCTACTTCTTTACCTAAATGTCCTTCTGTACTTAACTTATTCAATTCAACCTCATTATAATGCCACAGATGCTCCACATCCATTATTTCCTTTTTGGAAGATTTATTTAATTAATAAATCATTATTGATAAAAATTAGAAAATTTACTTGCAATAATGCTGGGACACCTTTTGAACCTGGCATTGTTGTTCCACTATTACGTTTATGATGTATTGATGATAAACTACTACTAGTAGAAGAATCACCAGGTTCTAATTTAACAGTTAAACTACCATGATGATGATGGTGATGATGTTGATGATGATGAGGATTATTTGGATCATTCAATATATTTTGTCGTAAATCAGTTGTACTAGCACGTAATTCATTATGATTTGTTGTTAATGATGGCGGCAAAGAATATGAACATTGATAAGTTGATCTACCACCTCTAGTTCTATCTTCTCTTATAGCTTCAAGTTTCATACCGCATTGTAGACATTTATCAAAACGACAAGCTGGACATTTTTTACGTGTTGTTACAGTAACTGGACATTGAGCACCACGTAAACATACATAATTTTTACGATTTTGTACTGTACGTTTGAAGAAACCTTTACATGATTCACAACTAAATATACCATAATGAAAACCTGATATTTTATCGCCACATATAGGACATGGACTATTTATTAATTGTTGTCGTGATATACCAGGCTGGGCTGGTAGTGATGATGATGATGATGATATAGATGTTGATGATGTATGAATTAAACCAGTCTTATCTTCAATTTCATCTAAATTATCATTATGTTCAAGATTATTATACTGAATTGTTTGATCTTCTTGTAAACTTCGATATAATACATTGTGATGTAAAGGGCTGTTATGGATATTGTGCATATGGCGGCCCTACAAAATACAAACGATAAAAACTCAAAATTCATTTGTTTCATTACGTCAATATTTCTTCACCATTGAGGTTATGTTGCACTTTTTGTCTTAATAAATTTATATAATTTAGAATTAAATTGAAGTTTGTGATCAATTTTTCGTCTTCTACAACATAACCTCGAATTCGTTTGTTCTTTAAAATCACTTCTCCATGTCAATTATAATTGCAGTTTTTATTCAAAAATTACAATACATATAAACAATATTTTTAATGTAGCCGTAGACACAACAGAACAAATAAAATTGTGAAGAACTATTTTCTGTGATATTTTGAAGAAATATTAAACTGACCTGAATAGGGCTGTGTGTTGGTGAAAATTGTTGTGTTGGTGATACAGAAACTGAAACACTTGAATAACTACAACAACTTGAATGTGATGCATCACTATTATTACGACTTAAATTTGGTGTTAATGTTATATGTCTTTGTTGTAATGGACTTTGATTTGGTGAACTATAAACACTATAAATTGAATGTATAGCAGAATCTGGGCTCGGTGTTGGGGGTATATTTAATATTTTATTATTATTATGTTGTTGTTGTTGTTGTTGTTGTTGTTGTTGTTGTTGTTGTTGTAGAATATCTTTATTATGATTTGTTGTTAAAATTGGTATACCAGTGATTGGATGTCGTTGACTTAATAATGGTGAATTACTTGGGGTACTATGTAATGAGTAATTATTCATTGTTGGTGGTTGTGATGATTGTTTCAATCTTAGTATTGGACTATCCTTTGAATTCAAGCTATTCGTTGTTGCATTATTCAATTTCGATTGTGACAGTGATAAATTCTCAGGTACCTAAAAAATTAATTAATCAATATTATTCGATTGAATTCGAGATAATTTTAAAAGATTCTACCTGAGATCCATGATTGTGATCATCATCATCGTCATCAATACACATATCACGTTCATGATCAGATAATTCACCTTCCCATGACATAGGTCTTGGTATAACATCACTAGTATCAACATTACTATTACTATCACGTTTCTTTTTATGTCGTAAATTAACAGCACATTGAAAATCAATTTGGGCAACTTCAGCATCTGCTGAATTATCTAGTGAATCAACACCACCACCACCACCACCACCACCACCACCATCACCACCATTTGTTAATAAACTAGGATGTGGAGCACTTCTAGTACGTTGTGGTTCATGATTTGATAAATCATGTTGTTGTTGTTGTTGTTGTTCATGATGATGATGATGATGATGATGATGATTATGATGATGATGATATGGTGATGATTCCATATTAATTGGGGTGACAGTTACATTAGGTGACCTCATATCTGCGGCCATTTCGGCCTTCTTCAATCAGCTCACCCCAATATTATTATTATTAATAATAACAACGGAATTTTCTGACATTGTCTTCTAATTTTTCTTCTTTTTCTGGTTATTTTTCATACAACAACCATTAATCATGATTCTACAACAATATTTACAAATATAATCAAATGAATGAATCATACGAATTGTAAATTATCATTTATTCATTTATTTATTTATTTATTTATTTATTTATTATTAAATGCAAAACTAATTGAAGGTTGAAAAGAGGAATGTCACCATCATTGTCGTCTGGCTTCTATTTTATTCCAAACACCTACGCGATAATAACAAATTTTTCTCATTTTGTACAATTGAAAGCGCTAAACAATATAAAAGTAACATATGAGTCAATTCGAGATTGATCAAAATGCGCAATAATTTACATTTATTGTTAGACAATTCCAATTAATTTTTTTTATTAAATCATAACTTGACATTCGACAGGAGAAATACCTGGAAAAATTGTTACAATACCACCGCCTTAAAACAATTTCAATTTTTTATTAGAATATGAAATTATTGTTGTTATCCTTGAATAACATAAATTATACATTTTGTTTTAAACAACAAAAGTTCTGTCTTATTTTTTTAGGGAGGTTAATACAACAACAACAACATTAAAGGAATGCTGTTGAAAAATTATTCAACGATGATAATACTGATGGTGATGATGATTATGATGGAAAGAAAAGAGGGGAAAAGGAATTAAGTTGAGTGTCCGTTCAATCGGCCTCGTTGTCTATCGATGTTTTCCTGATGATGTTAAACTATCTTTTTCATTCTTTCGTTCTCTAATCACATCAATCTATCTCTTATCGAATTTATCTGTATACATATATACCTGGTATATCTATAATTAGCATTTTTAATGAGAGAACTGTAGTCGACCTTCTCGAGGACACGACTTAAACGAACGGACAGATGAAAGGAGACCAGTCGACGTCGTTTCATTATTAAATAAATAAATATAATATTTGAATAATTATTAAAATAGAGATTGTTAAAGAAATTGACATCATTTAAAAAATTCGTTAATAATTCTATGATGATTCACTAATATTTTTTATTCCGGAAATACATCACATTCACAAATAAAAACGGACTTGAATACCTTTAAGATTATTAATTTGTAAATGTAACTTTTTATTTTTACTCAATTGAAAATTTATTAAGTTTGGTCAAGAATTTTTAAGCCTGAAAGAAAACTACACCCATATCCTAATATGTATATGAAATTCCAATTATTTAGCTCATATGTTCAATACTCATATATATTTCCAAACATGTACGGCCTGTCACCTGTATGACAACGTATACAGATATTTATTTTATATTATAATTTGATATATTTTAATAATTTTTCCCTATATTATGAAATGTGCTAAGCTTGAAAATAAAGGAAGATAGCCGGTAAAATCGATAAATAAAGACATATTGATAATAATTATGGCATTTAACGGTGAATTGATTGAGGTGTTAATTGTTGACTTTATGGTGTAAATTTCGTAATAAAGATCATTGGAGTTTGTAGGGAGTGTTTTTTTTTTAAATTATTATCTTGTATCAAACGTCCTTGCAAAAAAATCTAAAAAAGCAGTAAAATGTAGGCGGTGGTTTCTGTATTAATTTTAATATCTAAAGTTGTGTTATGCTACAAAGAGTGTCATTGTTGAAGGTCTTGTCCAAAATAATAGTAATAATAATAATAATCATAGTAATGTATTATTAGAACAACTATAATACATATAGATAACAAAATGTATAGTTACGTTTTTCTTTGAAAGGTTTCTAATTATTTGCATGGAACAATTATAAATGTCTGATTGATTAGAGTAATAGCTGAGACACGTTTTTATACACTTTTACCAATCACTAACCTCGATCATGCATATTTCTTATAACTAGTTGTTGCATTTAGTTATTTCTTATTTTTTTTTTTTTGAATTTACAAATCTATTGAATAATAATTAATAATTTCAAAATATTCATAACAACAATCGCATCATACATAAACTTTGATTGATTAATTTATTAATATATGTATTAATGAATTCTACTGAACTTTATACTATTAAAAGACACCTCGCACACAGGTAATATTGAGAATTTAAAATTGGAAAAAAATAGATAGACGATCCCAAACAACTAAGCAGCAACAACAATCATTACGGAGACTTTCTGTTCCAGTTGACCATGATCCGCAAGAATGTTAATCATTTTCTTGTATATACTATGTATATGGATATTTATTATTATTATTATTATTATTTAATGAAATCCAATCAAAAGAATAAAATTTATTTTCAAAGAGCCTGATGATGAAATGTCAAATGGTTTTTAATATCAAATTCGTGACAAAAAAAAAAGTTTAAAATAGTTAACTCTTGTGAAATCATTCAATATATTAATTTTCTTCTACAATTCAACAACGGCGAATAGTGAAGACACTTGAAAAATTAAATTTATTATTATTTAATAACAACAAAAAAAATCGTGGGGGTCTGTTGTATAGTTATTAATAATAATCAAGCCAAAGTTCATGTTAACGGTAAATAACCCAAACTAGAATCGAAACAACGTTAACATCATTATACATATAACGATCCTTTGTTTATTTTACTAATTTTTAGACATTTTTGTCAAAAATACATGTAAAGATGAGAAGACTCATCTCGTCAAAATTTCACATAAAAGTAGAAATCATAATAATAATAATAATAATAATAATAATAATAATAATGATAATGAAAGACGAGGATAGAAGGTTAAGGTCAAGGCCCTTGGTCACGTGTCCCACCTCAAGGTCATATGGCGATTCAAGTACAACAGCACCAATAACATTATCTCATTATTATAATCATTATCATAGTCAGCATTAGAAGTACCAACACAATAAATCATACATATATTATTGTTAACCATACACCCACATAAACACATACATGTATCAGTATCAGAAGAACTATTCATTCAGCACCAGGTCAAGAATTGACGTTTACACAACTTAGAACTTTAATTAATTACTCAATTAATTAACTGATAATAAAGAAAGAAAAAAAAAAGAGATGGAATAATATTTCGAATAAAATAATCACGAATACAACTCTGTAGTTGTTGCTGTTATTGCTGCTACTAACTACAACTACCTGTTTGGCGCACATCAACCTGACGACAACAACTATGTGGTTGCTCAGAAGGCCTTATCGTTTAGGTCTTTCTCTGTTTATATACCACACACTACACATTTATGTGAGAACCTTTCAGAGTTTATAGTTGTTTTTCTTTTTTTTTTGTTGTTGTTTTATACACCTATGTGTGTGTGTGTTTTTTTTTTCTTAAATGTACGTTCAAAGGAGACCCCACACATATTCGTCTAGTTAAAATAAATATAAAACCCAAATAACACAAGCAAATCGATGATCATCATCCATACAACAATAGCAGCTTTTTTTATTATTCTATAAATATGTATATTTGAAAGAATTATAAATAAAAATATCATTGTCAACTGATTTTCCCTTGTACATAATAAAATATAAATCTGGGTGTTTCCGTTGACATACTTGACTATGTGTACGGATCGATTCTCGAATTAACCCCAAATCATTTGAAATTTTTGAGGTTATATTACATAAACATATTAAATAGATGTTTGAATTTTTTTTGTTATTTTCAACAAAAAACCGGAATATTTCCGCAATAATAAATATATTAACGGAAGAATAAATAGTGTGTTAATAATTTGTGATAGCGATGAGTGATGACGGTGCAACGTCCTTGAGCCGGTCCTGTATACATCACGTGACCGTCATAGCACGACCTTCAAACCATGTATATAAAATATATGTAGACACAGAGTATGTACATTCTCAAGCAAATATATAGTGTATGTACCTGTCACACTCGCATTTATATAAATATGTTGAACAAAGATGGTATTAGGTATATCGTATTTTTTTTTTTTTTTGTTCCAGGTTGAATGACTGTACTGTACTTTTCTCTCTTCTACTTTTGTATATATTAAAATAATACGCTCACCTTGGGCCGAAAAATCTAAATACCTTCTCCAATTTCAATAAAATATCCATTTAATATCGATTTTATTTCAGAAATAAAATAAAATATGAAATTTAATTCTCGAACCGAATAAAAGCGTTTATTGTATGTGTAATTAGATTTTTTTAAAAAATGGCTTACCTGTATTATGGTCCTTTTCCAATTTGTTGGAAATACATTTTCAAATACTTTCACATTAGTAGGAACTTTTATTATTCTCAAAAAATAATAATAATAATAATAATGCATAAATTTTAAAATAGTCAAAAAAAGAAACAGAAATATTAGGAAATCGTTGTTGTTAAGTAATATCAATTTTCACTTTCACGATTTGTTGTACCTATACACACATACACATATAAAGAAATACATAGGGCACACCTTCAACAACAGAGTTTATTGACACCGCCGTCCACAGGTAAAACCATAGCTGTAGCCAATTTTTATAATACTGTATGAAGATAGTACACGGTTAATTACATGCTTACAGTTATATACGTAACTTTATTGTATACATTTACAAAATTTTATACTTCACATACACTTGTATGAAACTTTAAAAAAAAATCATATTTCGTTAATATTTCTATCAAGAAGAATTTGATCTTCTTTTAGTTAAACAATAAAAAATCACACGTATACACACCAAATGGAAAAATGAATACAAAAAATGGTCAGTTCACCATCAGTCTTGTAAAAACAATGGAAATTAAAAATTAGCAAACAACGCCATCTATACTAGATCTGTCATCATTATAACAATTATAATATACAGATAGCGCTGCTGCGAAGAATCATTAGTCTAGTTCATCGGATAAACACCATCACTTATCAAACTAAAAACTTAATTGAAATAAAATAAAGCATTTCCATTTTATTTTATTAAATACTAAATAGACACAAATTTTACTAGAATTCGAAAATGTATCATAAGAAATCAATATAAAACGGTTATGCAAAATTATAAATAATATGAGTCAGTATTCAATGAACTAAATTCTAGAGATCGCCACTTGTTATAATTTTAATGAAATTTATAGAGATCTTCTTTAACAGCAGCACGGTTTGAATATAATTAATTGATGTAATCTACGACATATTCTTGTGAACGATCCAATAGGATTTGATGAATTTCAACAACAACATTTGAGTCTATTCTAATCAATAATATAGGTAAATCAACAATTATCTTTCTATATAATTGAAATTGAATCTAGTTCATCTTATTCAGTTTGAAAATCTTAATATGTATTAGAATTACAGTAAGTCTTAGATTAAATTATGGATTGACAGTTATCATATGAGTTGACAGATAAAATTAATTGTCATAAATATTTTAATATTTATCAATTAATATTGATGCGATATAAAATTTCTCTAAATCATTTATATTCCAACATCACAGGTAGATTTTAATTGAAAAATATTCATTATTATGTAATAGTCTGAATTGTTTAGATTGAGTAATAATAGAAATGACTCATGACTGATTATTGTAGAATAATCTTACTTGTTCTCATTAGATTTCTTTTGTATTGTTTTTGTTTTACAGGGAATCACAGATGTTTGTTGTTTTTCGATTAAGGTTATTCCCAATCAACAATTTTATTAGAATTGTAATGTGAATATAATAATTTTGATTGATAATTGTCACGAACAGTAATGGCAAATACTACAACAAATACTTCTACTAATATTAATCGATATAATATGAGACCAACAGCAAAAAATATTTTATTAAAAGTTGTTATATTAGGTGATGGTGGTGTTGGTAAAAGTTGTTTGATGAATCGTTTTGTATCAAATCAATTTGATGAACATTCATTCCATACAATAGGTGTGGAATTTTTAAACAAAGATATTGAAATTAATGGTGAAACCTATACGTTGCAAGTAAGTAGAATCTTTCATTCAAATTGAGGTAAAGTATATTGTAATGTAACCTCAACTGTTGAGTGACTTAACTGTAGACACGTCAAAAAACCAATTGATTAAAATAATGCAGTTTTTGAGTTCCATAGATGATTTATTATTATTTCTTTTGTTCTCTACAGATATGGGATACTGCCGGTCAAGAACGTTTCAAAACATTACGTACACCATTTTATCGTGGTAGTGATATTTGTATATTAACTTATGCAGTTGACGATAAGACAAGTTTTAAAAATTTACAAATGTGGAAGAATGAATTCTTATATTATGCTGATGTCAAAGAAAATACACAATTTCCATTCATGGTTGTTGGAAATAAGGTATTTGATTTTTCCGCATCAATATATTTTATTTAATAAGAAAAAATGGAAATTTTAGTCTGATATTGAGATGAGTGAAAGAGAAATACCACAATTGGAAATGGAACAATGGTGTATAGAAAATGGTATATCAGCATGTATTGAAACATCAGCAAAAAATGCAAGTAATGTACATGAAGCATTTCAAATAGCTGTACAATATTGGTTGAAATTAGAAACAAAAGCTGATAAAAACGATTGTATTTATAATGATACAGTTGATTTAACCAAAAAACAGTCAGAAAATCGAACTAGTTGTTGTATTACAACTAGTGATGAATAATTTTTTATATTCATTATTCAAAAAAAAAACTGAAGCATTCCATCTCTTTGTTATAAAATTATGTACTTATTTTGTTTTGTATTTCAGAAAATCAGCCAAAGAATTGCAGTATTTTCTAACTCTTCATTCATTTTATTATTAAAAGAAATTTATTTGCATGTTTGTATATATAAAACTCAGGTCGAGCACCAAATTATTATTAATTATAAGCTTTTTAAAGTTATTATGAATTGATTATTCTGTTCCTAAGTAATTATCGATTTGTAAATAAAGCAATCTATTTGGGCTAGCTTTTGTACTATTAAGTATACATATGTGCATATCATGTGATCAATGTTCAAGAATTTATCATTTTTTCTAATTATAACAACAAAAGCAAATTTTTCGAATAAACAATATTATTGCTGCTAGTATATGGTATTTTTTTGTCTAAAATCACCTGTATGATAGGAACGAATGTCGTAACTTGATCCTTATACTTGTCCTTCTATTGAAATAAATACCGTAAGATGTCGTTGCATGTAATTCTGTCAAAATACTGCTCCATCTTTCTTGTTTATATTTCGATCTCTGTTATGTCGGTTATGTCTGCCATTCGTCCATGTTTGTCAATTCAGTTATAGAACTGGTTAACCAGCCATGTTGGGTTGTGACGGTTGAAATTTGAAAAATTTAAGAATTATAGAAGTGTTATTTTTGTTTAAAAATAAATACATTTTGTGTATGTGTTTTTGTTTGTTTGTTTTTCTAAAACAATCAATTTGTGTTGAGTAAATTTGTTGGACTAAATGACGGCCACAATAACAGAAACAATGAACTGGGGCACAGAGCTATGGGTAAGTTTTATGAAATTCTCTTATTTTTCAAAAATACATTATTTCCTCATTATAAATAAAATTGTAAGATTGAAAATATAAAAAGTTTGCCATGGTTTTTTCAACAGATGTTGAGGTCAAGTGCTATTTTTTTCTTTTTCGCTTTTTAATATTTTTATTAATAATATGAAATATGAACGGTCGTACCAGTTGGCACTTGGACCAAAACGGTCAAATCATCCTAAATCATACCTTGCATTTATGACTCAGTTCACAGGTAGACAACGGCGACAACAGAGTTGAAATCAAAAACCAGTCTTGAAAATAAATGCAAGGTGCACGGCTGTACCTTTTTTTATCATCATAATCATCAAAATTATTCCTATTATTTTATTATTGTCCAAATTTCAAAAATTTATTAATGGAACATTTTCCCATTTTGTTTACATATCTGTCATTTATTCAGCCAGTTGTTTTCCAAAAGCCCCTATGATAAATTGACTTTAATTTAAATAAAATTGAGGTTATTCAACTATTATGACAATTATGAATATCTTTTGTTTTTCTTTAATTATGGTTATTTTAAAGTTTCTTATTTAGCTTATAAGGGTGGAAATATCTCAAGAATTTGGGGGTGTCATGCGCGTCATCAAGGGTATATTTTGGTGACTCATGCTATCTAAAATTGATAAGAATATTGCGTAATTGTATTGTAAATATTTACAATTTTTTTTAGATTTTCAGTTAAATGTCTACTTTTTTTTGATCAAAATTAGGCACATCCCGGAAATGCAAACATTCAAACATATAACCAAGATCAATTGTGTAAACTACATATCTAGATTTTGTAAGACATCACAACCCTTAAAAATAATCTGGATTGTCGAATCTTTTACTATTAACAGTTTTGAAAGAGAAAAGTAGGTCTATGATTACATATTTGATTCACATAAATCTACCAAATGGTGTTTAAATATTTAAATATTGATTAGAGGTTATCTAATTAGTTAGGTATAGTTTTTCTCGAAAGTTTAAATTTCTTCAATTAAGATAAGATATTTTTATAAATTTATATCACTTTATTATATTTTTGATTAGTTGTTTCTGACAAATTTAGAAAACTCAATCGATCGTGCTTTTTACCAATAAAATGACTCACATTTCCATTGAATGGGTACACTCTTCTATTTACTTATAAATTAAATTTCTAACTGAACAGAAACAATAATTTTATTGATGTTTTTTGCAATAATAATAAAAATTAGAAAAATGAATTATTCTTCAACAATTAATAACTGCAAGTAAATAAAAAATTCATTTGTTTTGTTCTATAATAATAGATGCTCATTATTTTATACAATTGATAAATCTAACTATTGTTTTATTGTCAAGGTGACACTAAACTTTTACTTTTTTTTATAATTTCTTTAATTTAACCCTATATAAAATATTTATCCTTTATGTTATTTATGATAAAACAAAAATAACACAGGAAGCAGGGGTCTAGTTACGTATACTGCACATCTAGTTATCGATTACAATATTTTTTCCCTCGTGAATTTATTTTAAAAGCAGGTGGTAGCATTGTAATGGCACTAATGGCATATTTATATAAAATAGACTAAATTTGTTGATAAAAATGGAATGTAAAGAATTTGACTTTCTAATTTTAATTATTTTATCAATCAATTTAAATTCTATCTTTTAGATTAACGTCAATTATTTTAATCAGGTGTTATTTTGTTTTTAATTCGAACGTGTTAAAGTTCCATTTTAAAATAACGTAGATTTTCGATAAGAATTTATCAATTGAGAGAATATTTCAAATTATCCAATAAATTTTCATAAAGTTTATACATACATTTTATTGTTCTCGGTAAAAATTCTGACGTGATTTCTGTTTTTATCTGATTATGAAAAAAAAAATGATTATAATGACTAATCATTAAGATGTATTATGATTTATAAATTTATAATACAAGTTGTGGTTCATTTTTTCTCCTTGATTGGTATGATACAAGGTTATAATTTCACATCTAATGCAAACAGCTCTCGAGCAACAAGAGTATTCATAAGCTGAAAATGTAAAATGTAAAGTTTTTTGTTGTTGTTGTTGTTGTTGTATGATGCGTTTGTGCAAAGTTTTACCGGAAGGTTCTGCTAGACCAAGTTCTAGAGTGCATTTTCTTGGGGTCAATGTTCATATATGTTTTAATACTATACCACGCCTATATGTATGTAATGTAATGTAATAATGTACAACTTACATATTACATAGATATATGTATACAGCATTACAGAAATTAATGTTAATTTAGTTGAATAAAAACCTATGCAAGTAGAAACATTGAATGTTGTCATTAAATTTAATATTAATAAGAATTCACAATAGAATTAATTTCTTAAAGCTCTTCTACAGCAAATATTACAATTCCCATAATTGAATATTTTCACAAAAGAAAGTTGCATTAATTCTTTTCAGATTTATTAACAAACAAATTTTGAATTGTGGTTAAATATAAAATTTCTGAAGCGAAACATTTACTGTCTGCTGCGACATTAGTATTATTATTGGGAAAAAAAAACAAGGGTTAGAATAGGATATGGTATTACCTACAATATAATTAATTTTTTTTTTTTGGTTTTTCAAAGTTTTTATTATCCTTCAATGATAATGACTTTATTGTGCTTTATACCTTTATATTTCATAAAGAGACAAGGTTAAGTTGGGCTAGGCTCGTTATTGCGTCGATTATAAAAAAAATTTAAATAAACATAAGAGCATTTTGTTGTTTGAAAAATCCAAAACCAATTGTTGTAAATTTCAGTTAATTATGAATTTTACTTATTATTATTATGATTCATAAGCAATTTTAAAATAAAATCTACTCATAACGGAAATATGAAGAAATCTATTATTGCATTATAATCTATTTATTTTATTATGAAAATTAGTTTTTGCGTTTTCTGAGGTTGGGTTTTTCATTGTAGTAAACAATCAAAAAAAAAAAAACAAAGAGAAAATGTTTGTTTACACAGAATAAAAATGACGTATATTGTTAGGGGAAAATAACTGATGTTATATTTTTGTTGAACTAATACTACTTGCAAATTGATTGATCGAACGAACATTAAATATTTGAATTTTTTCAGACTATCAATTTTTTTTTATTGAGAAATTAATGAATAAGTTTTGTAGGCGTAATTTTCTTTGAATTGTTTTAAACAATAAAGTACCTAATAATAAAGTAATGACCAATTTGATAGTTATTGGAAATTAATAAGTAGATTGTTTTGAAAAGTATAATAAATAGTTTTTACGATATTTTCAACAATTATTAAATTTCTTTTCTATCATTGTAATATGTAGTTTTTTTGTTTTTTTAAATAATTTCATCAGTCAATAAATATTTGAAAAAATGAATGTATTTGATTGAATGAACAAGAAGACGAGTGTATGTCTGCTTTAACTTGGCCATGACCTGTTCGTGTGTAGTTCTGTGACCTACAAAGTCTTCCCTTGAGAAAATTTAGCAATTTTTCTTGATTCTAATCACAATTATCTAATTACCCACATATTTAATTATAGATAGTTGAGTTAAATTATCATAGAGAGTTATACAGAAATGTTTGGTATTGGTTATTTCTAGTATCAATTCAATAACGTCCGGTTTTATAATAATAAATAGTTAACCTAATGACCTGTGATGAATTGTTGTATGTTGGACTAATAGGGTGGAATTTGATTGAGAAAAAAATTGTAGTCTATATTAGGTCAAGTGGATTGGTTCGGTTCTTAAAGTTTCTAAAAATAACTTGGAGAAACTTATAATGAGGTTCATTTAAAAATAGACACCTTATGAAAGGATCCTGCTATAGTTCTAAATAAATAGATGTTATTTTTTTTTTTTTGAAATTTTTCAATTTTAGCAATTGTTGGTCAATAATAATACCGGTTTGTTGATTTTTCTTCTTTCAGCAAAAACAAGTCTTTTGCTTTTTGGTTGCTTGTTGCCATGTTGGAGAAGAGATCAACAACAACAACAGGAACGGCATACTTGAGTTCTCTGTATAGTTTTCTCTCCTCCTACTCCTCCTCCTTCACATTACAACATATATCATTATATTATCATCGATAATCATTGAAATAATGATGTGTTAAATTTGACTAGTTGGTCCATTTAATAATGAAAAGATTTTATATAATAATATAGTATATAATAGCTTGAAATTAAGCCTCCCACAACTATAA
>JAZBGZ010000288.1:10061-28687 GCA_037414795.1 Stenodera caucasica | reverse complement strand
CTCAGCAACTGTGGTCGGTTCTGGTAGGACTGCGGGAGCTATCGAGTAATTAATGTAAATTTTTCAACTTATTACTTTTCTAATTTGTGGATGTTTTTTAAGTATGTGTCAATTGCGCCGGGAAACGCAAGAAGCTGATGCAATGCGTAAAAAAAAACAGTTGATGGAAGATCCAAATAATCCGTCGTTTGGGTATGGTGGTAAATTTGGTATTGAGAAAGATCGCATGGATCAATCGGCTGTTGGTCATGAATATATTGCGAAAGTTGAAAAACATGCCTCACAAAAAGATTATACAACAGGTTTTGGTGGTAAGTTCGGTATACAAACAGATCGTGTTGATAAAAGTGCTGTAAGTTGGGAACATAAAGAGAAAATTGAAAAGCATACATCGCAAAAAGATTACGCTGTTGGTTTTGGTGGAAAATTTGGTGTACAGTTAGATAGACAAGATCAATCGGCTGTTGGTTGGGATCATGTTGAGAAACTTCAAAAACATGAATCACAAAAAGGTGAAAATTAGTAAGATTTTGAAGTTATTAAATTATCGAAGATTTTTTTCTTTGTTGTTAAAGATTATGTTAAGGGTTTTGGTGGAAAATTTGGCGTCCAATCGGATCGTCAAGATAAATCAGCAGTTGGTTGGGATCATCATGAACAACCACAAAAACATGAAAGTCAAACTGATCATAAAATCGGCTTTGGTGGTAAATTTGGTTTACAAACAGATCGTGTTGATGCATCCGCTGCTTCATTCAATGATGAACCAATCAAAGTTGGTACAAATTATACGAAAACTAAACCGGATATTGGTGGTGCAAAACCATCTGATTTACGTGCAAAATTTGAAAATATGACAACGGTTAGTGATGATAAACTTGAAATTGATAAAAATTCTGCACCTAAGAAAACTGTACACGCTAAGGCTGCTATCTTTTCAAATAATCAACAATCAGAGTCAGTACAGATTCAACAAATTGAACCAAAATCATTGGATCCATCGAAAATTGCTCAGTTTAATTCTCAAAATGTTGAAGAGCCACAAACAATAACAACACGACAAAAATTAAATGAATCAAGATTGACTTTCTTGTCAAAAACTAAGGAACAACCAAAAGAAGAAAAAATTGAACAACCGTCACCTGGACAATTAGATCAATGTAAAATTGCACAGTTTGTTAATCAAGAAGAAACTTCTAAACAAGAAGAAAAGCAACCAGAAGAACAAATTTATGAAAATCTTCAAAATCAACAACATATAGAATCAACTTTTCCAACAGATAGTGATGAACCAGAATACTATAATCAAGATGAAATTATCGATACAGGAATATCTGCTATAGCTTTATATGATTATCAAGCAGCAGCTGATGATGAAATTTCCTTTGATCCAGATGATCCTATCACTCATATAGAGAAGGTAACCAATTATTTATTTCAGTTAATTATTTTAATCTTGATAATTATCTTTTACTCATAGATTGATGAGGGATGGTGGAGAGGTTTATGTAAAGGAAAATATGGTCTATTTCCGGCAAATTATGTACAAGTAAATGAATAAAATTCACCATATTAAGCCAGATTTATTAATTATGGCCTTTTATGTACTTAATCCTCTGAAATATTTTATCGCTTTATTGAATTTATTATCATTATACAATATATTTACTTTCTATTAATAAATTTTTTACCTTAACGTAAGTCTTTGATTCAATCTACTTTACTATTTGATAGATTTAGTGTAAAATCAAAAATTACTAAATTGTTAAGTAGCGCGGTCTATAGGCTTTTTCATCAATTATAGTTTCGTAAACAACAATGGCGGATCCTTTGAGTCTGCTTCGTCAATATAATGTTAACAAAAAAGAAATCATTGAACGTGATGGTCAAATTATTTTCGGAGAATTTTCCTGGCCGAAAAATGTAAAGACAAACTATTTGATGTGGGGGTAAGTTGAACTGATGATTAATTATTAAATATGGTGCAGACCTAACCTTAAAGACTGTTTGTAGTTCTGGTAAAGATGGAACCCCCAAAGATTATTATACATTGGAATGTTTATTATTTATATTGAAAAATGTATCACTAACACATCCTGTTTATGTACGACAAGCTGCTGCTGAAAATATACCAGTTGTTCGACGTCCAGATCGTAAAGAATTATTAGCATATTTAAATGGAGAAACAGCCAGTTGTCCAGCAATTGATAAAAGTGCACCACTTGAAATACCAACACAAGTTAAACGTTCAGCTGATTATGATGGTACAGAGAACACAACGAAGAAACCAAGATTTGAAGATCCACATGTACAGAAAGTACGTGAAAAATTGGCAGCTAAATTGGATGCACCAAAAGAAGCTTCAGTTACTGTTGATAATATTAAGTAAATCAAACAAATAATCGAAATTATTATCAAAAATTTGAAATAATTATTGTATTTTATTAGGTCATTGTCTGAAACTATGTCTGTAGAGAAAATTGCGGCGATTAAAGCGAAACGTTTAGCAAATAAACGGACAACAATAAAAGGGAATGATGATATACGTGAAGAATACGATTTAAGAGCAATCTTAGATTTGGATGTTGATATAACTAAAGATATCATTAGTAGAGAGAGACAATGGAGAACTAGAACGACAATTTTACAATCTAATGGTAAAACATTTGCTAAAAATATTTTAGCAATGTTGCATAGTATAAAAGCACGTGAAGAAGGTAGAGCACGACCTCCACAACAAGCACCGATTGTAACACCACGTCAAACACCAGTTAGACCAACAACACAACCAGCTGTTTATAATCGTTATGATCAGGAACGATTTAATCGACAAAAAGAAGGTTTTTCTATTAATTTAAACAATAGTAATAATTTTTATAATTTTTTATTCTTACAATTATAGAAACTGAAGGTTTTAAAATTGATACTATGGGTACTTATCATGGCATGACATTGAAATCGGTAACGGAAGGCCCAGTTAAAGTTCGAAATCCACCACAACAACAACAACCGCAACAACCTTTACCAGCAAGTGCCGCCCGACCACCATCTGGTGGATTAACAAAACGTGTATCGCGTACTCCAATTATCATAATTCCAGCTGGGATAAATAGTTTAATTTCCATGTATAATTCTAAAGAAATTCTACAAGATTTAAAGTGAACTTTATAAAAAAAAATCAATTTTTGAAATTTTATTCATTCTGATTTATTTTTGTAGATTTGTTTCTGTTGAGCAAAAGAAAGCAGAAGGTGCTAAACGAGATAATGAAGTGTTGATACAACGTCAACGAAATGGTCAAAGTGTACCATATCGTATTGTTGATAATCCAAGTAAATTAAGCCCAAGTGATTGGGATCGTGTTGTTGCTGTCTTTGTAATGGGCCCAGCCTGGCAATTTAAAGGTTATCCATGGGAGAACCCGGTAGAGATTTTCTCAAAAATTGCAGCATTCCATTTAAAATATGACGAGATGAAATTAGATGCGAATGTGGCTAGATGGGCTGTAACTGTTATTGAATTATCAAGAACGAAACGACATTTAGATCGTGCTGCTTTAATGGTATTTTGGGAGAAATTGGACAAACATATTTTGCAATTCAAACCTCATTTAAGATTTTAAAATACAAAGAAATTTATAGAAAAAACATGTATAGTATTTGATTTTTTAAATAAAAATAAACACATCAGATGTGCGATTATACATATTTCAAGCTGACCAGTTTTTATCAAAAATTTGAAATCTAAATAGGGATCAAGGTTTTCTAGCATATTAACTTATGTTCCAGCAGTTCATTTTATGTTCATTTCGAGTAAACGAGCACGAAAGAATGCTCTCGCTATATATTTTGCCCGTTTGTTCTGAGCCCACCTTAAATATGTATAACGCCTACGCACATAGTGCCATCTATCATCTCAAATTAAAGGCTGTTGAATTTGTCACGAATTTAGAACATAATTCGAAATAAAAATGGAGATTACGGAAAACCATTCAGAATCACTCGATAAAAAATCATATGCTGGAATTCCTGAAGCTGAATTTGTTGTAAGTTGATAATTATTCAGTAATCACATGCTGATCTAAAAATATTCATAAACCTAACCTAACATTTTTCTTATGGTCAATTGTAAAGGAAGATGTAGATGCTTATATGGCCCGTCCGGATAATAATCAAAATGTCGATGAAGTATTAAAAAAACTAGATGGTCAACATGCTAAATATAAATTTATGGAATATAATTTATTGGCGAAAAAGAAACGTTTACAAAATCAAGTACCCGAATTGAAACGTTCATTAACAATGATTGAAAAATTGGAAAAACAAAAACATGAATTTGAAACACAATTTCTATTAAGTGAACAAGTATTTGCTAAAGCGAAAATACCACCGACTGATACCGTTTATTTGTGGTTGGGTGCTAATGTTATGCTGGAATATACTTTGAAAGATGCCCAAGAATTATTGAAGCAGAATATCGAAGCGGCAACGAAAAATTTAAATTATGTCGACCATGACTTAGATTTCTTACGGTGAATTATTAGAATCATTCAATTATTATCGTCATTATTATTTTTATTCAATTTATAGAGATCAGTTTACAACAACCGAAGTAAATATGGCTCGAGTATTCAATTGGGATGTTAAACGACGCCAGGCTGCCAAAGCTGCTGCTAAATGAGTTGCTCTTCTTTGAATCATTATTCTAACACCTCTAATTCTTAAAAATTAGCAATTATTTAATTAATAGAAAAATATTTTTAAACATAATTGTAAATATTCCCTACAATTTGTCGCATTCGATTATAAAAAGAAATTCACCATAATAATTGACTAATTTATTATTATTTAAGGCAACAAATTGGAATTGCTGTTTCAGATATTTGCTAAAATACACATTTTTAAAATAAAAACTAATAAATATGTTTGTATTATTAATTGAAGCCAAAAAAACAACAACTTAACAAAAATAATTTTTAATCAAAGTAAATGAATTTAACAAAATTTTAATTCTGAAAGAAAATAATAAAAATAGAAACTGGTCAAAATTAATAATAATGATAGTAATACTTCAATTCCCACTTTATGAAATCAGAATAATTTGGAATTCTTGGTTTTTTAATTTATGGTTTAATGGACGTCAGATTTTTATGCAGCAGCTTCCTCAGCTGGAGCTTCTTCTGCCGGTGGTTCTTCTGCTGGTGGCTCTTCTGCTGGTGGCTCCTCTGCCGGTGGCTCTTCTGCTGGTGGCTCTTCGGCTGGTGCTTCTTCTCCTGTTTCACCTTGGAATTCCTTTAATGCATTTTCCAATTCGTCTTGTTTTGCTAACATTTCTCCATAAGTAGGAATACCAGCAAGAACAGCGAGTTTATCACGAATAAATCTAGTAAAGCATAAGGACAATAATCAATAAAAATTTCAATAGACTTAATTATTGATTTATGAAGGATACGCTAAAGCATCTTCTGGTTTTTCAGGTTCTTCATATAAACAAACTAATACTTTTGTTAAAGTATCCATGACACCGGTCTTTTCTAAATATTTGCGAAACTCTTCACGTTTGCCTTCTCCTGGCTAAATTTGCAATAATTTAAGGTTATAATTATTTATTATGAAAATAGAAAGGTTTTCTGATTACAAAAACAATACCTTAGGTGTTGTCATATTTCTAAAATGTATTCTATTTAGAAAAATAAAGAAATTATAATTTTTTCCAATAAGAAAAGTGGACGAAATTTGGAATTGTGACGGATACGATTTGATTTTACAGTTGCTGCAAAAATATAGAAAAAATGACAATTGAATTTTTTTGTAACATAAAAAATCTAGATTAACAATTTCTCTGATAATAACAATTTATGTTATTGATACTATTTATTAATAAATTACTTTACTTTTAGTTAAAAAAATAAATAAATCGAAAAGAACTTTAAATTTATTAAACTTGGTATATTCACAGCTTTAGGTTGGCAACAATGAGTTATCATTTTATTAAATTCTAAGATTCTAAGAAAAATCGTAACGAGAAAGAATTTATAAAAATTCAGTAATTAATATTTTATTTATAATTGAGCTTCTTCTGACCCATCTCAGCTATCCTAATTTCTTTATATGTATAAGTGATGAAAATGCCACTAAAACCTCCAGATTACAAATCAAATTGCGAAACTTATCGATTAAAATAGAAAAATGATAATTAAATTATTAAAGCTGTCCCTAATTAAAGTATTCTCCATAAATAAATAGAATGCCTATGGTAAATTAGGTAATTGAGTTGAATAAATTTTGGTTGGTATCACTTTATCTATGGGTTTCACGACGTCTCTCAGTGGTGTATCCAGTCATGTCTCTATACTTTTTAATTTAATTTAAAGTTCTAAACATAGGTAAAAGAAAATAATTCTCATTGTAAGTCATCGAATCAGTTCAAAATTTATTTGAATTAAGATTCCAATAAATCGTAAACAATAGAAACCATAATATTTAGCAATAGAGCTAATGTACGTCAATGGCTCTTTGACAACTATAACAAAGTCCATATTTGTCATCGAGAAAAACAATATTTATATTTGTTATATATTGCTATTAATTTCAAATTATATTGTGTAATATTTGGTGAAATTATTAGTAAATAATCATGAATTTCTTATAATCTAGTAATTAAAAGATGACAATTTCTTTTGTTTAGGCAATGACGAAAATCTCCGAAATTAGTCAAGATAGTCCAGATTCTTCTGATGTTGAGAAACGTTTACAAGAAAATTGTAAACATATGTTGAGAGGCACTTTATTTGTTGGTGAATTCAAAGAAAAACGTTTTGTTGATTCATTGAATTCATATCGTGATGTTATAAAAATAGATAACAATGAGGATGATTTAATTGAGAATCTTGTTGTTGTGAAGAAGCGTTGTAGTAAATTTTATGGTGACAAAACATGGATTGGTATAACAACACCGTCGACAATCGGTGCATCAGTTGGTTATAATATATGGGTTGAATTAGATGAGGAAGTTTTTGGAACTTATTGGTATAAAATACGAAACATATTCTTCTATGATGGTGAGATCTGTTTGAAGGTGAAAACAATACGTCCTTATCAAAAGCCGCGTATTGAGAATGTTAATGATAATCGTGAAGATTCAACAATTAATCCTGAGAGGATTCTCAAGAGCTCTAAAAAACTTTTCAGTGATTCTACACATGTTTTTCTATCAGAAATTCAACAATTATTAACTTATACTAATATAAAAGACTCTACAGTTTTTCTTTTCGTTTTGTTGGCAGCAATTTTCACATTTTTAATACAAAGTATACGATTTTTATTAGAATATCTTTTGAAAGTCTTACAAGAATTGAGAAAAATTATTATAAGTTGTACACCAATTATTCAGACATTCATGAAATGTTCAACACAATTTATCAATGGTTTATTGGCAACAGTTGCATTTTTATTAAAAGGTAAAACACCTACAACAATTCCACAATCAACAATACAATCTGCTTATTGGGAACCAAATGAGAGATTTATTCAAGCTAGAGGTTTACCTAGTTCGCAACAGTTTTATCCAGGGCAAAGGCTTTTTCCAACATATCGACAGTCTTCAGTAAAAATAACCCCACTTGATTCATAATTAAAATATATTTTTTCTTTATTTGTTAATGCCCTTCAATACTTTTTTATATTAGATGTTGTATATGATTCTATGTATTTAATTCAGTCAATTATTAAAGTTTTAATTTAATAATTTAATAATTGTGACTTTTTTCGTCAATAAATAACATTTTCCAATTGTTGAAACACTTGCGAAATTGAAGTTCGCGCTACAATTTAGTGGCTTTATTGTCTTGAGTTGGCTACTGAATAATGTCAATTTTCTAAATTTTTTAAATTTCTCTTGGAGTGAAATTTACAGAAAAAATTGCGTTCATGGATATTTTAAAAGCAGAAATAGCAAGAAAACGTAAATTATTAGAAGAAAAAAATCTACTTGTGAGTTGAAATATCTTTATGAGTTGACAAAACAAAAAGACAACATAACCTATAACTGTGTATTCGTTTATTATTCTAGAATCCTGCAAAAAAATATTTCAAACGGGGTGAATTATTAGCGAAAGAAGAAGAAGAATATTTTCAAAAATATGGTAAACATAAAAATGACGATCAAATTAATTCAGATGTAATTTATGAAAGTGATAAAACTGATCGTGAAGTAGAAGGTTCAAGTATTTTACCAAGAAATGAAGTCATAATACGTTTAAGAGATCGTTCTGAACCGATTTTATTATTTGGTGAATCGGAAATTGATGCATTCAAACGTTTAAGACGATGTGAATTATTAGAGCCGGAAGTTAATAAGGTATTTTTGTTATTGTTATTTTCAATAATTATTTTTTATTTTATTATAATCTTTAAGGGTTTTCGTAATGATTTTCAAGAAGCTATGGAACAAGTCGATCAAGCTTATCTTGAAGAATTAATGACATCAGCTAGTGATACAAAAACAAACAATAAATCAACAAATAAAGAACAAACATCAATAAAAAGTTATGATGAAATTAGAGAAACGGCAAAAACAATGGGTAAAGGTGACAGAGAATATGATATGAAAATTATTGTTGATTTCATTCAGGTAAATATAATCATTATTCCTTATTTTGGTACTTGAGTAGTTGTTGTATTTTCAACATATGGGGGTGGTAATTCTTCTGAATGTATAATTGATGGGGCTGTAGCTTGATTCTCTAGTGATTCTATCGTATATGGCGGTGGGGCTGGTAAACCTTACAATAAAAATAGTTTTTTTATTAAAATATTAATTATTTCATAATAATTAGACATACCCGTATTTGGAGATATTTGCTGACGTCGTTGTTGTTGTTGTAATTGTTGCATTAACATTGTCATTAATGCTGAAGATAATGAAATGACACGGCCTAAAATTACACAATAAAAATTGAATTCATCAAAACAAAAATAGATAGATAATTTACCTGTATTTTTAATTTGACGTATCAAATATATTTTCCTTATTCTTATATAAAATGCAATAACTAATCCAGTTATATAAAATAATATTATTAATATAATTAATGATAGAAATGTAACAGTGTTTTCATCCGTTTCCATATTTTATAATTTCAATTGTTTTTTAAATGAATGTGCAGGTATTTTTCTATCTTATCTTATCAATTATTATCTGCATATTATTATTTGAAGGCTTTTGTTTTTGTTTTAATCACCCAATTATTATTATTATTATTATTGTTATTATTATTTTAATTGTCCAATTGTTTTAGCTAATTTTAAAATTATGGAATGACCAATTACAGAATCGTTCATTAGAAGAAAAACGTGGTACAAAAGGTAAATTGGCTGGAGCCACTTATGGTCAAACTCAAGAATATTTGAAACCCTTACTAAGAAAATTGCGTAATTTCACATTACCTGAAGATATTTCGGATAGTTTAACCGAAATTGTTGTACATTTATTAAATAGGAATTATTTAAAGGTAATATATTTATACAAACAGGATCCGGCAAAACGGTTGAATATTTCACAAATGATCCATTGGATCTTGTTTTAAATAATATTGTATAGTAAATTTAACAATTTTTTAAAGAAAATTTTTTTCTGTATTCAGAAATATGTATAGCACATTTAATTTGATTGTTTGTTTTTTTGTTGAATTATAGGCAAGTGATGCTTATTTACAAATGGCAATTGGTAATGCACCATGGCCAATCGGTGTGACAATGGTTGGTATACATGCACGTACTGGACGTGAGAAAATCTTTTCAAAAAATGTTGCACATGTAATGAATGATGAAACACAAAGAAAATATATCCAAGCATTAAAACGTTTAATGACAAAATGTCAAGAATATTATCCAACAGACCCATCAAGATGTGTTGAATATGCAGCATTCAATCCAACCATTACTACAACAACAAACTAAATAATAATAATAATATTATTATTTTAACGGTTTAATTTTTAATTGATGAATATGGTGGTGGTGGATCAGCTGAAATATTACGCCAACCTAAAATAAATCAATTTGAAAATAATAATTAGAAATATTTATTATTAATTATAATAATTACCTGATTGTGGTGGTGATTGTTGTTGTTGCTGCTGTTGTTCGTTATGATAAGGTTCGTAATAATTTCTAGATAAATCGGTATTTTCATAAACTGGTTGTTGTTGTTGTTGATATTGTGATTGAAAAGTATTTGTAGAAATTGTAACAACAGGTCCACCGATAATAACAGCACGTGCTGCCGGTATTAATCGACCTAAAATTCAACAACAATAATGGAAATTGATAAAATAATAAAAATATTACCCATTTTGATAATTTTTTGACGTAATTTATAAGTACATATTGATATGTAAGATATGAAAAATATCATTACAGAAGCAATTGTAACACCACAAATTATATCATTACGAGAAGAATAATTCATTTTTCTTTATTATAATTTTAATAATAATAATGATGAGTGTTAATTTTAATAAATAATTAAGCAGTTTCACCAATTTGTTACTTAACAAAAGAAAAATAACTGTTATCAGTTTATCTATAACAATATGCGTCAATATATACCAAGGAATAAAAAACAAAGATAAGTTATAAAAATGAGTAATGTACTCTTTAATTTTTATTCAAGTATAATATCAATAATTTACAGTAAGATAAGAAACAAGGACGTATGTTGTTGATTGTATTTATTATTGAATATTCAATTTAAAAAACATCCCTACTAAAATTTCGAACTATATCAACAACACCATTAGTTGTATCAATGTATTCTGATGGTATTCCAATATATGAATCGTTTTTTTCAAAAAAATAATAACCTAAAATCTTGAAATTAATAGCAATTAAAAGTTTAATGTTACTCAAATACCTTTATCAATCATTTCTAAAGTTCGATTTTTACCTCTCTCAAATACAACAAGTAAAACAAGCATACAACATAAGAAAATCGATGCAATTGGTAATAGAACAATCACATAAATATCCATTATTATTATTATTATTATTATTATTATTATTATTATAAAAATAATGATAACAAAAAGCGTTGTCGCAGGAAATTGTTTAAATATAAAATAAACGATATATTTACAATGAGTTTTTATCTCTTGAGATAAGTAAAATTTTTGTTCATAGATAAATGATAATAAATTTTATATAGGTTAAATTATCAATATGAATCTTCTGAATGTATTGTACCTGAAGTTAAGCTCACTACAAAAAATAATTTGTATCATCTTATTTTATTAAAAAGTGATTAATCAATTTACAATTTTGGGCAATTTCAGGTGATATTCCAATGTAACTGTTATGATTCCAAATGAAATAATATCCTATGTTATTAAAAAAAAATTAATTGAAAATAATCATAATATTAAATATATTCACCTTTTTCGATCATTCGTAAATATTTTTCTTTGGCAAATTCAAATCTCCAAAGAAATATAACCATTGCAAGAAAATAAATCACAGCAATTGGTAACATAACAATTATGTAGAATTCCATTTTATTATCAAAACGTATTCTCTTCAACATGCTATTATCATGATTATTATCATAAGAATGATAATAGTAATCTAAGTTAGTAATATTTGTTTTATTTCAAAAATTGCGCCAGAATCATGGTGATTTTAATGTTTTCACATTGGCTATTGAGAAATGTCAATTTTTCAAAACTTGAAAATTTTGCTTCTCGCACTTCATATTCAAAGAAAATTTTTTTTTATAGGTGTTTTGAAGAAAATTTGAATGATCAGTTAGCTTAAAATTTTATTTATTCAGACAAATGACGACTCAACTTATATTTTCAATTGTTTTATTTTTTCAAAAACTTGAAAAAAATATTTCAAACGTAGTGAATCATCACGGAAGAAAGGTGAAATAGAAAGTTCAACTAATTTATCAAATAATTGACTAATATTTTATTATCATTTTGACAACTACAAGAGTTTATGTAATTTTGGCTAGTTCTTCTGATCGTTTCACAGCCGCTTCAACAGCATTCATCACAGCTCCCCTATATTAGGAAACCATACGTTTTTAAACTTGCGCTTACTTTCAAGATGATTTAAATCAAAGTAGAAATGGTACCTATTCTCATCATTATAATGGTCACTGTCCCATTTTTATTATGATTTGAGTCATCTTAAATGTTTTATGGATATCAATATTAGGGTTTTTGAGCTAAAAAAAAATAACAAACCTCACAGCTCCTTTTTCTAAGGCATGCACTCCAGCTATTGTGATACCACCAGCTGAACAAACTTCATCTTTTAAAACGCCCATATGTTTCCCAGTTTCTAATACCATTTTAGCAGCACCTAAAACTGTTTGTGCGGCACATTGCGTTGCTGTATCTCGATGTAAGCCCATACGAACACCACCATCTGATAATGCTTCAATAAATAAATATACCTCGAAATTATATAATTGTTAATTATTATAAATTGATAATGAAAAATAATAATTATTACAAAAGCGGGTCCACAACCGGAAACAGCACTAGCAGCATTCATTATTTTTTCTGACAACATTTCACATTTACCAGTTGCTTCTAATATTGTTTTTATTACACTTAAATCATCATCTGTAACATTTTTACCTGGACAATAGACCGTACAACCTTCATTAACTAACATTGGTGTATTTGGCATTGTTCGAATTATTCGAGAGCCTTCAAAATTTTTGATTCTCTATGAAAAAGAAAATCAAAATTAAAAAATTTTTAGAAAATTAAAAATTCAATACTTCTTCTAAATTTTTTAAACTAATTCCTGGTAAAATCGATATAAATAACTTATTTTTGATTTTATCTTTTTTGTCACTCAAACTAGCTAATGCCTCATCTAAGATAAGTGGTTTAATAGCTAGAAATATAATTTCAGCTTCTTGTGCAACTTCATCATTATTCAATGTTATATGAGCACCATATTCTTTCCATTTATTCAAATTCTTTATGAAAGGACTGGAAACGTAAATTTGTGAAAAATCAACTAAACCTATCAATTAGTAGCATAAAAATCAATTAAGAAAAATGAAAATTGAAAAAAATTAATAAGTACCTTGATTACAAATACTAAGACATATCGCTTTAGCCATATTACCGTCACCAATAAATCCAATCTTATGGGGTAGTTTTCTAGTCTCACATGATGCTTGTCGAACAAAGTTTATAATTGAAGGTTGACTGGAAAATAAATCAAAATTAAATCTAACCACAACTAAATAAATAAAAAAGCACACTTACATCAACAATTTTTGATTAACTAGTCTTCCTAAATTGTGAAAGATCATCTTTTCATCCAAAACAAATTTGGAACAAATATCATAGATCAATTACTTATGTAAAAGCATGCGTCGTTGTAAGCGTTTTATGGTAAGCGTTGTAACATTAATTCCATAGGCGCAGATTAACAAAATTATTCATTTTGACAATAATAAATATGTCACATGATATATTAGATTAAAAGTAGTTGCGAATATTCCGTACGAAAACGTTAACAGTATAAATGACCATCAGCTGAATGATCAGATTGCCATCTAGTGTTTTTTTATCGAACTAATTATGAAATTTAGCACAAAACCATGTGACTAGCTCAATAAGTGACAATAGAATTTAGATCTGTTTCAAAAATAAACCATAGGATTGAATAAGAAGAAGGAAGTGTTGTGAATATAAATGTAATTCTATTTGATTGAAATTGAACTGAATTTCGCAACTTTTCTGCGTTGATAAGATGAAAATGTAAATGTTTTATTTTTAAAATTTACATCTTACTTTCTTAATTGTCCTAAATTTTCACTTTATTTTATTCAATAATATTTTGCAATTGAATAAAAAGAAAGTTACAGTAGGGTCGAATAATATTAAATTTCCTTCGATTTTTACAGTCTTTTCACATAAAGATTTCCCGTCAACATTAACGTTAACATTTTAATTTTATTGAGCAATTTTTATTTATTGATATTTTGAATTTAAAAACAGAATATTGAATGCAGAGTAGAGTAGAGTTAGAATTTAAAATTATGGTTAATTGATTAAGGATGACACTGAAAAAGATCAATATGGGCCAATACGGTCCTCATCTATTCACAAAAATCAAGATCACGAAAAGAGAGAAAAGATAATAAAAAAATCTAGTCCCGTTAATTCAATACAATAAACGATGATAACGATTTTAACCGAATAGTAGCGTTACGAGCCGATCATATCGTCTCTTTTCATCTAATTTAGATGGACGACAAGTCGGCCATTTTGCTATGTCTAGGGAGTGAACAGTTTTTCGGAATACACCAAAAAAAAGACAATTTTTTAGAGTGTTTTTATAAAGAAAAAAAGTAAATTAATGGTGAATTTTGTAAATTAAAAATCACTACAGTTGTATGTGAGATTATCAAAATAATTGATCATAATAATAATAATAAATTTTAATTAGTGTAGTAGAAAAACTTATGGCGTGTTTAAATACATTGAAACAAGAAATTAGAACATTAGAAGGATTCTTTTCGAAAAATCATGAACGTTTTCAGATTGTGTCCGCGAGTGTTGATGAATTAAGTTGTAGGTTTATAGGTAAAAATGGAAAGAAATACGAAATTCATGCTAATATAACGGTAAGCTGTCATCTCATATAAATATTGGTTTTGGTTGTACGAATTATAACAAAGGGGCCACTATTTGTCTGTACAATTTTTTTCTTTTGTTTGACAGTTAACATATGTAGACGATTAATTCGATCACCCATTTTCTCTAATAATTATCTTTTTATTTCTTTGTAATTATTGTTTTGTTATTTATTTATTTTATAGGAGACTTATCCAGCTGTACCACCTGTATGGTTTGCAGATTCTGAAGAAACAAGTATTACAAATGCTGTTCAAATTTTAAGCAACACAGAAGGTTTAGATAATCATGTTTTACATCAGGTTTCAATTTTGCTTAGGGAATTGTGTCGTTTACATGCTATTCCTGAACCACCTGATTTAGATCGACTGCATATACCTGATCTGCAGACGACCACCGCCACACCAACAACAGCAGATCGGTAAGAAATTAAACAAAATAATCAATTTATGTATATATATATATATATTTATGTCGTTTCTTATCAATTATAACTATGTTCAAGTTCTATAACCTCAAAGATAAATATTTTGTTGTCTTCAAATAAAAAGTGCATGGAAATTATACATATGTACATATTATAATTTTATTGTTCATGGAGCGATTCCTCAAGTATTCGTAGTTTCAATCTCGTTTTTATATTCACTTGTTAATATAATGATAAATAAATCAATTGCTAAAATTAATTAAATTGATCAATTATATAATTATCAAAAAATTCTATGTAGTTTATGCCAGGATGTAAAATAATCACATCCTAATACACAAATGCGCTTTATGACACGTATGTCTTGATTATTATTGAAAACATACAAATATAAATATTTATATTTATTCATGATTAATTGCATCAAGTTATATTTATATGTAAAAATTATTGAAAAACATCTTTTGTTTTATTGTGTCATTTAATTATTGAGGTTATGACGCATATTAGTTGAATGTTTTCTACAAAGTGTATTGTAGTGTATTTATTATTTTCCATAATTAGTAGTTGTAAAAATCTATCGTAAGAATTTTAATTCAAATGTTTATCAATGTTCCAAAAATATAATATAAATTGTTAGATTTCTGACGGTACATTTCATGCTTTTTATATTATTTTCGTTTATTGACCTATTTTTTTCAGAAAAAAGGAAGTTTAGTCAATTGATCCAATGTTATTTAAAATCAGCTTAGAAACAATCAAAACATATTGTAAATTAAAGTAATTGAATATTTATCGATTTGTTTTCTGGCTATAAGTGGATATTTGTCATTTTATTATAATAGCTGATTTTCATCTCAATATAAAAATTATTTATTGTCATTTTTATTTAGGATAAGTAGTAATAGTGTTGAAATGATGGAAGACGAAGGTTTAGACAGTGAAGCTGAAGCTGATATTGCCGATAGTGATGCCGAAGAAGATAGTGATGGTGATGAGGATTTAGCTATGGAAATGGAAGATAATAGACCGAAAGCTGATGAAATGGGTGTTGAACATTTAGCAACATTAGAACGTTTACGACAGAATCAACGACAAGAATATTTAAAAGTGAAATCATTTAATTAATAATATTAATTTTATAATTATAATATAATTTTTTCGTAGGGATCAGTATCTGGTTCTGTTCAAGCAACTGATCGTCTTATGAAAGAATTACGAGATATTTATAGATCTGAATCATTTAAAAATAAAATGTATCAAATAGAATTGGTGAATGAATCATTATATGAATGGAATATACGTTTAATGTCTGTTGATCCTGATAGTCCATTAAGTCATGATTTACAAATGTTAAAAGAGAAAGAAGGCAAAGATGCTATATTATTGAATATGTTATTTAAAGATACTTATCCATTTGAACCACCGTTTGTACGTGTTGTATATCCAATTATATCAGGTGGTTATGTACTTGTTGGTGGTGCAATTTGTATGGAATTATTAACGAAACAAGGTTGGTCTAGTGCATATACTGTTGAAGCTGTTATTATGCAAATATCAGCTACATTAGTTAAAGGTAAAGCACGTATACAATTTGGTACACCGAAAGTTTGTACACAAGGACAATATAGTTTGGCACGTGCCCAACAAAGTTTCAAATCACTTGTACAAATACATGAGAAAAATGGTAAATTTATATGTATATTTTTTGATAAATATTTTGAATTATCAGCTCTTTCTTTATTTTTATTTTAAAGGCTGGTTCACTCCCCCAAAAGAAGATGGTTAAATTCAAGACTGTGCCAATAATTTTATTTCAATTTTCTTTTTTTTTCTTGTGTAATTCTCTTGTCTCTTTAATCTTTATTTAGAATTGATTAAAATTATCATACACAGAACACACTTATGTTAATAATTTTCAATTTCAACAAATTTTTGGTATCAAAAATAGTGCCTATATGTTTGTTTAAATTGAAACGTCATTATTTCATTCCAAAATTATTATAAAATAGTAGCAAAGATTTCACAAAATTTCCTTTCTTTATAAATCATCCGTTTAAGCAGCGAGCATTTGCTAAGTTGATTGTTTTTATCCAATTGGAACTGTGATGTTTTATCATGAATCATTCTTATAAAAAGAATCCTGATTTACTTTGGTTCGTTCATTAAATTGATATATTTAAACAAAACAATAAAAATATTGATGGTGACTTCAATCTAATTTGTTGTTAGTAATTGTTTAATGTGCAATTACTTAAAGTAAATTTGAAAATTCTGTTTATAAACCTTTCATCTACCTTGAAAACTTTTCCAAATCTATTCAATCAATTATAATTATTAATAAAACTTTTAGTAGTTTTTAGTATTTTCTAATGATTCTTGTAAGTTTAAAAAAATAAATGTACGGAAATTGATTGGGCCGATAATGTTGTGTTGATGAATATTGAATTAAATTTAAGAACGAGAAAAAAAAAGTAAAATAATATTTTACTTGATATGGCGAGAATATATTTGTGATGTTTACAATTATTATTTCATTCATTATTTCGTATGTTTCTACTTTTTGGGATATTAACAATATTTTTGTTTATTTGTTTTAAACTGTTCATTATCCTAAAATGTAAAGCGACCATTTTTCCCCCCATTTATCATGTACAGATATGGTGAGACTGAAACAACGTCTAGTTTATTGGTCAACCATGGTATTTTTCCTATATAGTTTTTTCTTTGTTTCAAGAATAGTGTTAATTTTTAAGTTATCAATTAGCAGCATTATAATGTTCCAGTTTTCTCTTATTATTCTTATTATTGAAAGAAGGAAAATAAAAAATTGTGTATTCTGTTTTGCTGTAATTTCACTTGGAAAAAAATAATACAAAAAGCAGTACGTCAGTATATGCTTTTAGTTTGTAAGTTCAATAAACTATTATTATAAAAAAAGACTTTTTATTTATTTCGCTATATTTGCCGACTTTTTGGAACAAATAAAAATAATAGAGAGTTTGAAATTTCGCGTTCAAATACCTCCGCCATCTAGAGTTTTTCCGTGAAACAAAAACTATCAAATAATCAGATGAATTAGATCATAATCTCAAGTTCTGTGGAAATGCTACGATTTTCATTTTGGATTTGTTGTCAGTAATTTCTCATTATTACAATAGAAAATAGAAAGTAGATTATTGTGTGATTTTAATGGAAAGCGGTCTATAATTTATACATTCTCTAGCACTATTTTGCATAGCTATTTAGGGTCTTCCATTGCTATCAATTGTGCATTGGTAGCACTGGCTCTAGTTACTTTTATGGAGAGACAGTTGTTTAGTGGAGAGTGAAAAATTTTTCAAGAGAATTTCTCAATACATATCTCCGTTATTTTCAATTAATTAAGGAGTAGATGAAGGTAATTTTGATAATTGCAATTAACATAAAACGATTTTGATATATTCGTGAATATAATAGTTATAAAAATTTGAGAGTTGTTGATGTCATTCTTGTCTTCTTTACAATTTACTGTATTTTGGCAAGAAGCTT
>JAZBGZ010000287.1:44091-55002 GCA_037414795.1 Stenodera caucasica | reverse complement strand
AAGAGTAAAATTGCTTTTCCGAAGTGTTGGAAAGTTTATTATAAAAATAGCCGAAGTACAAGAGTTCTATAGGTAACTTAAAAATACTTTTATTGAACTTGAACGATAATAAACGTGTTTACATAGAAAAAATAAACTAAATTAAAAACTTTTTAAAAGGTCCTCATTTTGTGAGGATAAAACTTGAATCACAAGTATCAGAGATTTAACACGCCATCAACGTAACTTTTTCGAGGTGTTAAGTCATAGTTTGAGTCTTTTAAGGATAGAGATTATGTTTTCATGATTGATTTTATCAGATCAGACACTGTGTATAGAGGTTAGGGTTGTCGAAAATAGACTGACAAAGAAGAAGATGGAAATAAAAAAAACGTGAAGAAATAAGAGAGAAGTCTCTTGGCTTTGTGTAACCGGAAAATGTTGATTAGAGAGAAGCTTGTCGTGAATTCACAACGCGTATACGATACCCGGATCTTTCTCACAATTTTCGGGAATACTACAAATACATACATACAGATATATATACATATACACCATCACTTCATAGATTTTAGAATAATTGTGAAATGGCAGCAATAGACGTGGATTCATTTTTATTGTCGTACGAAATGGGGACTATTCAACATTATACTCTGATATTAAGAGGTATAATGCGGTTTTTGTTGTTACTGTACCTAAAGCTTTTGCTTATCAAATAGCCTATCGTATTCAGAAAATTAGGCCCGGACAACTGCTTTTAAAATCCCACTAGAAACAAAATTGACCCTTTCTACTAATTAACTCATATTTGTCAACACAGTTTTTCACATTCACATTCGATACAGCGACTGAGAGCAGGACCGGCCCGAAGAAATTTACCTTATTTCCCAATTATTATTCCAACTGGAAGTACCGCAACCGATACGGTGATAAAAGCCCAATGGGTATTATATGATGATTAAAATCGAGCAAAATTATTATTAATAGAAATTCATTGAAATTCAGGTGATAATGTTTAGGTACAACTTTACTTCAGGCAGAAATTAAACTTTTTTCAACAAATTTCCAGTTTATACAAAAAACCAAACAAGGCGTGATAACGTTATAACAACTAAAGCATACAAATGGAATTTACATTGTTCTTCACAAAAAGTCAGTTTTTAATAATACTTGTTTTTCTTTCAAATTAAATTCAATTTGATTAAATTAAATTATAGTCTTCTAAATTGAAATAAGAGTCGCTCCAATACTGAAGTATACCAGCTGATTTTCTAATCAACCGTGTTTGGCTGATTTACTAAAATCAATTTCCGATATTCATCCAACTAGTGAGGGAGTTTATTTTTTGTTGTTTTAAAAATTTGTTCGTATTTTTTCGAAATATAATTGGCTACTTATATTGAGATTTAACGTCGGAAAGTTTTCTGTTTTCAATAATACGAAAAATATATTAGAGATGATGATAACCTGTTGAATATATAAAGTTTTGTTTGTTGTTAACTTAAAGTTGGGACGACATGGTAAAGTAGCTAGTGAACGACTTTGTGAATTACATTTTGAAAAACTATTTTATCACAACAAAACAGCATTTGTTTTCTATGAAAACAAATCAATATCGAATTAGAGAAAATAGATTTTATAAATAAATATTTTGATTATATCCGAATAGGCCCCCACACGATCCAATGAAATGGTCTCGCTAATCCGAAAGTCGCGATAATAAATACCAAATTGTGAATTTTATGGGGATAAAGTAGCGAAATTTGTTGCAAATCGACGACTTTGTTTGGTTAATAGTTGCAACAGTAACAAAACTTCAGCACAAAGATCGATCGGTATCCCTCTAGTCCGGACTCTGGTTTTTCGCTGTAAATATACGTATTCTTTCATTATTGGTACTTTCGGCTTAGCTTAGAAGTCTCTAATTGTCGCTCCATAATCGAACATCTTGGCCAGTTGTGTGGAGGACACTCCGTATTTAGCGCTAGCGTTTATGTTTAAGTATGCGAAACAAAAGTGTAAGAATCTTGAGTCTACATTATTTGTGAAAAATCTTTGTTGCTTAACAACGAAACAAGGATAGATATATTGAGAATTCGTTCGAAGTTATGATATAATAGAATATATAATGAAAGACTGATAGAATTCTGTTGTTTTTTTTTCATATATATATATATATAGATATAGAATCTTCATGGCCGAATTCGAATTTTGTATAAAAGAAACATGACAATACTCATCTGATATTCTTACCGAGTGCAGGCGTGTCATCTTGAACTTCGATTAGAACTCGTCCTGATAGAAATTGACCGGGGAAGTACAATAATGATGTATTATCAAATAAAATCAAAAATTTCAGTAATTTTCGTGGCATTTTTCAATTACATTATCCAATTATAATGTATAATAAATATATTTATTATAAAGAAACACAACACATGAAATCAAGTTTACGATACAACTACTTTCTCTCTTACCTTAGCCATTTTGTGTGGGGAGGCCCACCTGTCCCCACCGCTTAACCTGGAATACTGACCGCCATTTCGTATCCTTTTCGCAATAAATTCGATGAATTTAACCGAAAAAAACAAACAAACCGTCATCAACACCTTGAACTATCATAGAATGGACTTTAATTAGTGATTTTCGGTGATTATAATTCGAAGAAATTGGAAAATTCAACATCGATAACTAGACAACCCCCAATTCAGTTATGTAAACTCTTGGTCTTGAGCGGGGATATTTGGGCGAAATTTTTCAAGACAATATTGCAATTTTAACGTCATTCAATTATAAAGACAAACATTTCCAAACTTCTATACTGTTTATATTAGAATATAAAGAACAATTTTGTCCAAAAAAAATGAACTTTTCCAGCTAAATGAGGTTTAATTATGGAAATTGTCGGTTGTAAAAGGATTTTTTTTTTAATAAAAAAAAAATGTAAATTCCGACATAATTCAAGTTAACATCGGTTTATTTCTGTTATTTCAGGTGTAATTCGATATAATATGAATAATAAAAATATAAATTATGTAAATCTATTATATAATAACAGATAAGAATGTTATCGGTTTTCCTCTCATTTTCCGTTGTTGAAATATAATAGAATAACATTGTAAATAAGATGGGAATTTTGTTATTTTAGTATTACGAAGCTTCAAAGTTTCGTATGAAAAACTCAAGGATTACGAAACAAGATATTAAAGAGAAATTTAGAAACACCTGCGTTGTTGAATATTATATTGAAAATTTCAACATATTTTTTCCTTCTATATTCACGAATATAAATTAATAAAGTATCATGTCATATCAAATGATTTAAACTCGCCAAATTCCGGATTTTGTAAATGTGCCAACAATCCAAAATCAGCTACACCGATAAGAAGAGAAGCATCTCAACAAAGATTCGGCTCCATTGCTGGATCTTTTCTCTGATTGAATGAATTCCACAGAGCTGGATCTGAGGCGAGAATTTCAGCAATCGAAAATATTCGCGCCATTGCACTAGATGCCAACTCAAATGATAATCCTTCGAAGTGCAGAATATTTTCAGTTTCCATCGTTACGAAAATAGACAGTGAGATCGAGATATTATTCAGAGTCGTGTTGGCTGCCTAAACGTCATATTTGATTGTTTGACAATTTTATTGGAATGTGATTTTTATATTTCGTCATTTTCTATTGTTGGATGTTTATTTTACATATTATTGTCGGAATGAATGGTATCTTATTGATGTTTATTGAATTTTATCAGTTTTCTTTTCGGCAATGACTTCATTTATTAATAATGGATGCTGTTTCTTTTCACTGTTGAGACTTGTCAGAGTTCTGATATATGTCAGTACTGATTCGCTTCGATCGATTTACCAGATTTTTTACTTCATTGTAATTCAACATCGATCGAACTCCTTTATGTTATCCGATAGAGAATCAAGATTTGTTTTGAAGATTTATCAATTCGAGCTAACAAATAGTCGAGTATATATACTTTTTAATCTTTGTAATATATATGTGAGTTCGTATAAAACTGGATCAATAAAAGTATTTGAGTTGATTAGTCGATTTCGTTTAGAATGTTGGATGGAAATGCATCAGAATTGTGCTGAAACAGAGTTTAATGGCATGGTTTTCAGTACTAGGGGAGTTGAAGTTAATATAGAATAGAATGTGGATTGAATGTTGGATAAACTGTACATAGAGTTGCCGGTTTAGTTTCCTAGTTTCGTAATTTGAAATTATTTGGTAAAAAATAATTACAACGACGAAAAGCTATAAATTTTGTCGTTCGTTCGGCAGAAAAAAAATATAAAATAAAATAAAATAAAACAAAAACAACAGAAAAACGAAAAAAATAAAATAAAACAACATAGAGTTTATAGTATATAGAAAGACAAGAATGACAGGGTGCCCGGTTCGCTGGCACTCGTGTACAGAATAGTAATGATGTTTCAGAACAGGAACCTCCCTAAGCGTCGGTATTCCTGTTTGGGCGCTGGCTAGCATTTAACGGGTTGAATGCGATACGGTATTGCTGGATTTCAACATTCAATTTGATAGTGGAGCACGCAGCCCACATAATACTAGAAGCTTTCATCATGATCAGGAAACTGGACATACAGCCACTGTTATATATATATACAGAAGTCCACTATACTGGAAATCTGGACCACTTAACAACATGAATAAGGTGTTGTGCTATTGAATTATCATTATTATTATTATTATTGTTGTTGTGTTGGAGCCTAGGGCAACAACGGACCGTCTCCGTACCATATCGACATTTAAAGGTCGACTCTATATCGATAAAGTCGAAACATTGCTTATTATAGTTGTGCCAGCATTAATAGCCGCATTTATTAACCTTGTAATAGAGCCATTCATAAAGAATAATGCAAGTTTCGGTTCATGTGACTTGGTGTTCTATTAATATATAGAAAATACAACACCAATTGCTTTCAAATGGCCAATAATTCACTCACTGTTCCACATGTTCTAATATAAAATTATTATTAAATTCCTCGTAATATAAACTATATAATTTCGCTTCAATTCAACCATTAACTGAAATATAATAGAATAATTGAGACCAATTGTACGAATAAAAATATTTATTAACAATTTCAGTCTATTGATTCTTATATCCGTTGAATCTTGAAGTTGAGTTGTTTACTATTTATTTCACGATAAATAGAAAATTCCCGAAATCCACAAATATATCTAATTTAGAGTAATAGGCAATAATTCGGATAGCAAAATTGTAATAAAATCGATGATTTAAAAATAGAAAACTCTGCATATATAGATTGTTGTATTCCAGTAGGTATGTGAAAGAAATCCAGAAGAATTGAGAATGGAATTCCCTAGAGTAGTAACGGAATTATTTTGTGCAAATACTGTTATCTATAGAATTCAAAGAAATTTGTTTTTTGGAACAACATAGAATTGTTCTTTAAACGATTTTATTATTGTTTATCAATTTTGATATTATATCGAATAATTGATATTTGAATATGGCGCCAATTTTGATGAATCATGATAATGTCATTTCGGCTTTTATCAGTAATGAAATGATAACTTAATTATGTATATAGTATAGCCAAACGGTGTCAGTTTTGTGGTAAGTCACGATTTCGATTACAGTGTGTATACAGAATGATGCGTTATAGACTCGTGCTGTGGCTGTGAGACGGGCCGTCGGGACGTGCCCTAGCGTCAATATATGTCCCTTTAAAAGATCGACATTTCCTATCTGTAGTCTATCATCAAAAGAACAAACTACAACTCATCAAATGGCTTATGTTTGTTGACTATTGCAGGTTAACTGTACGATTACTGTCCGACACTTCAATACGGTTTTTATGTTTATTGCATAGACGAATAAAAAATTTTGTTTTATGTTAGCGAAATTGTTATTTTTACGATTCGAAAAAAAAATAACCGAAATCGTTGGTAATTTATATGCATGTTAGCTGCAACGCGCATCATATTTCGTTTCACGCACATGCCAATCTCCAGTTTTCTGTAATAGTTTCAATACAACATTTATGTCTAGCTTGGTTTCCCTGATCATAAAATATACCGTATTTCTTCTTTATATGATTACGCCTCCATAAAGGACTCGGTAACAAATTTATTTATAACAGTGTGCGGTAGTAGAGAATAGTAAGGGATTAAATGTGGTCTGGCGAAGTGCGATAGAGGGCTGTTGAATTATGGTGGTGAATTGTTGGCCCGGTGACCTCGTACTTTCCCAATCGTCTTTGATTGTTATTTGAGCAGACCTCCCTTTTCGGATTCGCGCTACTCACTCAATATAGGCAACTGTTTAATAACTCATCCAACATACCGTAGCACTATGTCGGAAAATCCTCTAATAGAACTACTACTACACACACATACAATATCCCACTTTACAACAATTACAAATCAAACACAATAAATACGAATCGTTTGATCGATTTCCATATTCCACTTCTATTCGTATTCCTACAACAAGATAAACGAGCTGTTCGACTTGACCGCAATTGTGGTTTTTTGTTTATGTCTATATATTAATACTTGCGGTATTAAACTAAAATTTCGAACATTGAACCGTATATTCATACAAACCTAACTTTAGTATATTACTTTTAAACTATTCATCACGAGGTGTTAAGGACGTTTATCGTTGTTTCTGTTTCATCTTACGTTCATTACTCTAGCCTTAGTATATTAAGCATCTCCGGCAACCGCATTGTTGGTCTGGTTCAGTCTGTCGCCCGTTTTCCGCGCCCCAATTCCACTGTTTAACCATCCACACAATACAAGTGCCTTCTTGTGCATGTTTACGGTTCTAGTCGAATCCCTTTTCTAGTTATTAATTAGTTCATTCACTTTGCGAATCGGCCAGTAAACAGATGCGCCAATTCACAAACAAATATACAACCAATGGACACTAACAAACCTATATTCATATAACTCTATTAGAGATAAATTGAATAAATATTGAAAAATATATTATAAATTCTATAACATCAAAGTTGTTTATTTACCGTCTTATTAGTGGTTGTACGGTAAATTGAATTACTTACGTGAGAAAAGCGAACTTCTAGATTAACTATAAGTTGGGTTTAGAAACTGAAAAGTTGAGCGCCTTTGATGATTTCAGTCTAGCTACTTTTACCATAAAACGCACGAAATTGGACATAATCTATTATAATCGAGAATTCTATACAATTTTTCTTTCAATATTGATTAGATTAAGCTTGTCGATCATGCAAAAGCTTCGATATTCCGCGATTATGAATTGTTCGACTTATAAGGAATGTTGAAGTTTGTTCAATATCGGCCCATTTAGTCGGAAATTCGTCGGACTTACGTTAATAATTTTAACGAAACTAAGATCTAATTAAATTCGATTAATTGTTGTGACATATGATCGTTTGAATGAATTGATATTTGTTAAATTAAGTTTAAAATTCGCATTTTAGACCAACAAGTTTTTTCTTATATGACACGCGCTGTAGCTATTTGAGATTTTGTGAGTGCATGTGTGTGTGTAATGAAAGCGTAACCGCGACTTATAACTTTGTTTTCCATGTGGCCGAACCCTGTGATCTGGACTTAGAGCATAACAGTGTGTTGTGTGCTATGATGAAATTGCATTCCTGTGCAGATTTCCGTGAGGGAGGATCTATCTAGACGCGTTCTGCTAGAGCAACAGTTACTTCACTCCTCGTCGCATTTGTTTCAGTGTTTGGGGGCGTGGTGTAACGCCGCTCCTACAGGCTCGATGTCCGTTTCGGCAATAATCGTGGATTTTCGATCAAAGGCATGCGATGCCCTTTCAGTATATGACCAGTGTTTGCGTTACCAGCATCGGAACATTGTACGTTCGTTTCTACGTTGATCGCATCTACGACAACGCGTGTTTTGATATTGGACCACTGCCGCCGACAAATTCATGTCTGATTGACAACCGAGGTAGGCCACCCGTATCTTACCGAAATTTACCCTATCAATTTTTCTCTTATAATGTGATTTGTTGGAATTAATGATGAAGATTGTTGTCATCATCAAATACGGTGAAGATTTAAAAAGTGAGAGTTCGCAACAATTATAGAGTTTAAATTGTAGCGGACAATTTGTTAGGTTTAGCGCTAGGTAGTCGACTAGCGCGAATTCTAAGGCGATATCGAAAGTGCGGAACTCGTCTAAATAATGATGAAGAATGTTTTAATTATACATTTAGATGATGGTGGAGAATTTGCTAAAAATTTGCGATGGGTAATCGTCCGAACTAATAATAAATCAAGATTTTTATAGTCGGAGCTTTTATTAAAAGCCATTAGTTTTGGGGAATGGTGGTGCGAAGTAGCGCGCATCCTGGCGTCGGTTCATAAAAGGTTTATCTATAGTGTAACATTGTACAGGTCTAGGCCGGTGTAAGTATTCGTACGTGGTTATGCGATATACACGATATGTTGGAACATTGATAGGGACAGCGAGTATGTTGTTTGGGTTAGTTGACTATTCCGATGAAATATCGTCGATGACAAATATCCGTTAATTCTCGCCTTTTTTTTTTTTTTTGGTGTGTTTCTGTTCCAATTTCAATTTTTAAACTTGTTATTAAAATCGTTCCCTTCAGGTTTTTTTTTTTTTAAAGTTTAATTTTATTTTTTTATAGCGGAATTTTATTGGAACGTGCAATCAACACGCTCGTCCATCTTATCGCCGATAACGTATTCCTTTATACGGTTTACAGCTAGTCTTCAGTCGTTAAATTGATTTCTTGTATGGTGCGGTTCGGCATTGCCGGCCGGTATATAGTGGTTAAAGGGCCATCCTTAATGTTCGTTCGCCCTTCAAACATTAATTTCCCGGCATGTCTTCCCTTTTACACTTACATATCAAATAAACACATGCGCGCATCGTTATTTGCATCTATTCTAGTAATTTTGTTTGACTGTCGATGAATAGTATTTTACAGACGTGTCTGGACATCAACCCATCTATCTATCGTTTCAACCATCTATCAGTTGGTTTTGTTCGATAAAATCGGATGAAATTCAATCGAAATAAGCGAAAACGTTCAATTTTCAATTATAAAGCACAAACTTAATCCGTAATTATACATTCAGATTGGATCACATCTTACAATACAATTTCCGAATTATCCTTTAGATCTGAGATACAGTTCGTATATTCGTCACCGGTATGTTTCTTTTTCTAGTCATTCCATTATTAGATCTATGCTATTCGTCAGCCAATGTTCTTCATTAAAATTGCAACGTCATAAAGAGAACAAAGAACATAATTCTATTACGTTTACAATTTATTATATTACATTTCCAACCTGTCGGTTTCCATTCCTTTCGATTTTAATGTGAAAACCATCGAAAGATTATCTAGAGAAATATCTATTACACATTTTTAAATTGTCTCTAAATTCCTAAATTGCTTCAAATCGAATCCCTATCTATCTAACATGTACGAAAATGTAAGAAGCTTCCAAGAGATTATTTCTCGAAAATACCTTTGATCCTATTTTTTTTTACAACAATAATAATATTTCGACTCTAATATTCCACGACTTACAGGACCACTCATCGATAACAACGATATTAATAATTTTCACGTGTGAAACTCGACTATATGTTAGTTAATTTGATATCGGATTTGTCTTGATATATAACCGATATAAAAATTGATAAAACAGTGGACGCCATTTGGTTTATACAGTTTCTGTTACTAACGTTGGAGACATCTGCGTTTGTGCTTAACAGAAAACGGAAGTAAGCTATTACTGTGAACATGCGGTTATTTAACGTTGAAAATAGGAAGTTTACACTAAAAAAAAAAAAAAATTTGTGACCTAAATGTACTTGACTTATTGTCCAAATTACTCTATCGTCATTTGTTCTCGATAAATTCGAAGAAATTTCACACGAAACTCCATCCAGATAATCGTCACGATTCAAACGAAATCTGTAAATTGAACCATCGATTACAGTAATAATAATTTTTTTGTTAAACCAAACAGTTCAGTTAATTTATTCATGGAGAATTTCCCATAGTCATTCCAAAGCAGTATGTGAAATATTATAATAATGGCGAATATTCATTGAGTCTTTATTACTTTACTTGTTGTTGGTTCAAATAGCGCACATGTACTAAAATTACCATAGCCTAATAAAATTTAATTACGACTTGTGCATAGTTTAAAACCAAGTAACATAATACATGAAGACTGAAGATAGTAAATATTTCATTTAGTATTTTTCTTGGAAATTTGCTATTTTTCTAATTAATATCCGACGAAATTCATCAATTATAGTAACAAAGTTGCGATATTTGCGGTCGATTATTGTTACTAATTAAAGTAGATACGGACGCAACTTCGAAATTTGGTGGATGCGCCGGGCGAAGCTCGCTTAACTCACTTTCAATACGTATAATTTCAGCTTAATCACCTAATTTACAATCAGAGTTTTCGTTAATATTTCTCTTCGTAGTTGTGTACGTTTTTTGAAGTTTTTAAGTGTGCTAAATGCTGAGAGGGTCGAGCGAATTATAGTGAGTTGGTTAAGTTTCGGGTAAATTGTGAATTCAGTTAATTCGATATTTAGTTGCGATTAGTTTCGTTCTAGTCGACTGTTTTGTGATGGAAATTGCGAATTTCGAATGATTGTGGAATATTTCGAATTGTATATGATTTTCGGTGTCATATGTTAGTCAGTTGAGTTCCTGGCCGATTGGCTATTGTTTCATTAATCATCAACGATATTAATTCCGGACATTTATCAAGAATTTCCGTATTCGGGACATTGCATCTAGTCATAGTAAATGTTTTGTCTAGTATTGTAGTGTTGATGACGAAATGATTGACTGAATAAGTGGGCTCTGTTGTTGACAGCGATCATTTTCCAAGTGCTAATGAAGTGGGTT